>BGPR01006941.1:21883-42382 GCA_013235015.1 Araneus ventricosus
GATGTTCAGACGACAAGGATGATACCTAAACTGGCAGTCGCCTCTTCAAACTACCCCACTAGGGCGTTAACAGTAGGACGTTTGGACCTCAACAGCTTTAATTTGCACCAATATATAGAAGGTGGATCTTTCATGAAGAAGTGTCTTCAACCTGCGACCCTCTGGTCCCGAATCCGATCGGTTATAAATAACATCGGAGATTTAAATAAAGTATTTATTTAAGCACATCTGTGCCACATGATTTTTAGTTACATTAGCATCCTCTTTTGAATCTACGAGAGGGCTATTATGGGTAGGGCCTCATTATTTTCCGATGTTCAGATGCCTAAACTGGCAGTCGCATCTTCAAACTACCCTTTTAGGGCGTTGACAGTAGGACGCATGGGCCTCAACAAATTTAATTTGCACCAATATATAGGAGGTGGATCTTTGATGGAGAAGTTTCTTCAACCTGCGACCCTCTGGTACCGAATCCGAGATTGCTACTTATTAAATTAAATCGGTTATAAATAACATCGGAGATTTAAATAAAGTATTTATTTAAACACAGCAGTGCATACAAGCGTACCTTCGCATGTTATTTAAGATTGAACTTCATATTGCCTTACTTTGTGGCGTCCCTGACGTTAAGGAAAACCTGAAGTACGAGAATGTGAAGCTATTTTAAAAGTGAGCGGGTGCCCGGTTCGTCTGAATATAGGTTGACTAACAGTTCCTCTATCGATGACGGGGTTTACCTCTTAGTGAAAGTTCCTTGCACGAGCCGCTCATAATAGGGTCTATGTTGTATGGTCCTAGGGAGAGTTACCGAATTTGGACCGGTATCTTAACTTTAATTCGGTTACTCATTTGGGATGGAAAAGGGCAAATTATGTTTTAACCATATACGAGGGTTGGAAATTAAATGGCGTGAACCTATAATTACAGCCGATACAACTTTGGTACTAACTTGAAACGCTTATAATCAATCAATATGTTCACCAACGTTGCATACAACATTTTTCCAGTAATATGAAAGTTATAGAATACAGAAACAGTACCAGTTATGTTGATGGTTCTAATTGAGCACTCTATCGATTTAAGCATCTCTAGTACAGTTGCGTAATACACCGGGGACTGATTGCTTTTGCTTGCTGGAACCGGGAGTTGCTCAACTACTCTCTCTAACCTCTGTGATTATGTTTTTATTTCAAAGAAGAAGGAACCACTCCGTAGCATTCGCTATCAAACTATTCCACGGAATCTTAAAGCGATAGACTGCTCCATCCGAACCATAAGAGAACCTATACTCCTTCAGGTATTCTACGACTTCCACTTCGCTGGAAACAACTTATGTTTATCGCTGGTGAATATACAGATGGGCTACAAAAGTTTCGAGCTAGTACCAATGTTGAATGGCTGTACTTATATGGTTGCCACAATTAAAGTACCAATCCTTGTATTATATATTGTTACAAAAGTCTTTCTGTGGGTGTATGGTGTAAACAGTCCAACAAGCAGGGGAACGGAGAATGAAGGTTTATTCACAAATGTGCAGGAAAACACGTAGTACAGGTAACAGGAAACAACAGATATTGCACAGATTAGCAACGTAAACAGACAACAATTCACAGGTAATAACAGTTCAGCACTTTGAGATTTAGCAACACAAACAGTCAGCAAATCACTAATAACGACAATGACAGCACTATCAATAGCGCTCAGCTCACCGGCTTATAGCTCGCACTGCAGACAAAACTCCCAAGTCGTTCTAGTAGTCCTTATATACTCTCTCCGACAGGCCGTGACGTCACATGGAGTTTTCTCGTATAATCAAGCGTATTTCCTTTCCTAACAGAGATATCGAGAAAAGGGTCGCATTTTCTGGAATCATTGATTTGTCGCCAAGGTCGCGAAATTTGACACCAAGTCGCCAAAATGGTCGCCAAGGTCAGGAGTCCCGGAACGGCCGCTGCCCTTCACTCCATGCTTACCCCTGTAAAACTCCCTCCCCAACTATAAGTCTAGCGAGGCAGGAAAGCGACATTACATCTTTGTAACAATATGGTATATGAAATAGTTTTTAAGAGAAAGGGCTACATGGTAAAAGCAAGAGAACAAGTGTGTAGATGTAGAAATCATCGATTAAAAAAGTTTGTAGTGATATCTGTTATTTGAGTTCAAATAGATAGTTTAATATACATCACTTATTATTCGGGGATTTTTCTACTTTTTATTGAGAGAGGTGTTGCTGTTAAAAGAATTTATTACGCTCAGTGTCATTTGAGATTTCTCTTGTTTGACGTAGTTTAGTTTAGTTAGTTTAGTTTAGTTAAATTAACGTCCCGTTTAGAAGCAATACGAGAACTAATTTGGGACGATCATCATCATTTTGAATAGCGGTCAGATGAAGAGGACGACACCTGAGCTGGCGCCTACATCTCCAAACTTCCGCACCATACCAACGGAGGGCATTTGGTCCTTTACGTATGATTTAGCGTGCAAAAGGCCCACATACATGGAGGATCTCTAGTGGAATCGGTTTTTGACCTGGAACCCTGGAGCCTCGACTTGTTTGACGTAGATATTCGTTTGAGGGCCACTGCCTATCAACTTTTCTCAACCGAAATGTAAAACGGGACCTTGTGGAAACATCGGAAATTTAGCTAAAGAGCATTTTAGGCAATCTACAGAAGACGTTTAGAATACGTTTTAGGAGTCAGTTCTTAAAGGGTTTGAGGTTGCAGTATGATTTCTCTTAACCTTCAGATGCCCAGTGTCGCCTTTAAGCAACATAACCAACTTTGTCTTCTAAAATCTTGAGAATAAGACTGTTGCTGCCAATAGGATACACACTGAAATTTTTATTAAATCAATTTACAGCATATAGATTGCAGCATGAGTGCTGATGAGAAAATAAAAATAAATTGATGTTTTTCACTTGAGGGTGAATCTTTTAAGCTTTGTTTGTACGCTTGTGAATACCATATTTTATCCTACAATGTTAGGAAATTTGTATTATTATTTATTAAAATTCATCTGTGTTTGACATTATAGAATTTGATTAAGGGATTTTTTTCTGAAATAAGGCCCAGTGTTCTCAGGTGGTAACAAACTTTTTTTTATCCATAAACCATAATTAAAACAAAATAGAATTTTTAAAGTATTTTTCCCATGTCTTATTCAAGAAATGAAAGTCAAAAATCATTTTAAAATCAAATTTTAAAAAATCAGTCTTTTAAGCGTTAATCATGAACCCTGTTCTGTGATGCAATTGTGAATAAGAATGCTCGACAGTCTCCGAATAGTGTCATAGAAGTGTCGAGCATTACCAGCGTTACATGCGCTTTGAAGGGTTTGTAGTGGATTGACGGCAATTTCTTTGGAAGCAGAAGTCGCGGGTTCAAGACACAATTCCATGAGATTCGGCGTATACGTGGTTTGGATCGCGTTAAATCTGTTGCAGTCAAATATCCATCAATCAGGTGATATGGGTTTAGTTTAGTTAGTTATAATAACGTCCCGTTTTGAAGCAACACGAGGGCTATTTTGGGACGGACCTCGTAGTTTTGAATCGCGGTCTGATGATGAGGATGACACCTGAGCTGGCACCCCCTCTCCAAACTTCCACGCCACACCAACGGGAGGACGTTTGGAGGTGATATGGGAGTTTGGAGAGGGAGTGCTACCTCAGGTGTAGATCCGTCATAAGTAAAGTGACCATTTATTCCCCCCCTCAAAATGGGACACTTACTAATTTTTAGGTAATTGTATATGTTTTCAAGAAAACGCATATTTCTTCAGTTTTATTTATTAACAAAAAGAACAGGAATAAACCCGATAAAATAAATAATTTATGTGATCTTGCATTTCTCTGAAGAACACATTTTTGCTTCAGTATATTTGGTGTTAATTTAAAAAACAATGAAATTCTTGGAAGGATTTCTTAAAACTTACTTTGGTACTCAAAGTTGATTTTTAAATTGCGACTCGCAACTGTGTTTTTTCGCTTGTCCACAACTTTTTCATAAGAGAAAAGGACTTTCCTAACAGCGCATTAGTGCCGGGCAGACATAGAATATATTCAATACTAATTATACGAAAGTTCGTAAGATTTAAATTACTGCGGTGAAAGTGTTTTATCTGTTCCACCCAACGACTTTCGGTTTATATATTTCCCAGTGTTTCAATCTGTCACTTCATACGGTGTAATGAGGTTAGAACTAAGTGCGAGATAGCAGATTTCTGACCGACTTGCATATGTGCAGCGCATGCCTTGTCATTGCCGAGATACTAGACGTTACCGTCGGATTTTTAGGTAGATTCCTTATAGGAAGTCTACCTATTGCAATGGTTCTCATAAAACGACTTTCAGAATATTTCTGCAGATCTTCACCGATCATTACCCCTAGAACCCAAACCACCTTTAGTTAAAAAAGTTTATATATATATATATATATATAACGCTTTTTCCCATGTTATCTTGTGAACACGATAACTGGAGCAATTTTGATTTAATTTTAACCAGCGTGGTATATGTTGCAAGGATAGTGAAAATCTCGGTCGAGTTCGTAGATGGGCTATCCAGCTCAAAAGAGGTGGGAATGATGGCGGTGGTGGTGTTGAAATTTTCATTTCCCCATAAATAATTTACAATTGTATATAGAAAGAAATTTTAAATTAGGTGAATTTTCGCCTTATCTTAACGAACAAGTTTTGCATTGAAAATTTTTCGATAGCTGCAATTGCTTAGAAGTTATGAGCTGAAAAGTGATTTTCCCTCCCTTCCCCTTCCCTCCCCCTTAACTTAAAGTGCCTTTCAACCTATGCATATTACCCCTTGTTAGAAAGCTCTCGTCATTTGCAGTGTCTTCCACCTGCTTTCATTCTAGCAGCTATAATCCTTATGAAAATAATGGGCGAAATGTTCTTTTCCTAATATCTCCGGACTATTCATTTTCCCATAATTCCTTTACAATTGAAAATAGGAAGAAAATTCAAGTTAGGTGAATTATCGCCTTATTTTAACGAACAATTTTTGCGTTCAAACTTCTTCGGTAGCTGCAATTGCTCAGAAGTTATGAGCTGAAAAGTGATTTTCCCTCTTCCCCTCTTAACTTAAAGTATCTTTCAACCTATGCGTGTTACCCCTTTGTTGGAAAGCTCTCGTCATTTGCAGTCTCTTCCACCTGCTTTCATTTTAGAAGCTATAATCCTTATGAAAATAATGGGAGAAATTCTCTTTTCCTTACATCTCCGGATTAAAGGAATCTACCTTTGCCTTCCTGCTTGCCGATGGGGATTTTTTTTTAAAATTTGGCACCTTTTGGTCTGAAATTTTTATCGTGGCTTGTTCTCTTTCTGAAAACGGGACATTTGGGCGTCCCGAAGCTGTGTTCGGGAACAGCGGGGCAGGCAACCTGAAAGCGGGACGGTCCCGTTCAAAACGGGACTCATGGTCACATTAGTCGTATCTCATGATGAGTCTCACATGATTCAAACTGATGCTTTTCATCCTATAATAAGTCACACGGTACTTCAAAACGACTTATCTAACTAAACTAAATTAAACTATTGGTTCAAGGGGAAGAGACAGACATTTGGCAACTAAAATGAAATGTCCTATTTTAAGATGTTGCAGAAGTATAAAACTGAAAAGGTTTAGAGTTTTGAGAAGTACAGTTTCGTTTAACATGCTCTCAGACGTGAATGCTATAGCAATCAATTTCATTGCGATGCAGAATAACCTGAATGCTATAACATTTAAATTTTTAAGCCGCATTATCATCCATTCAATACTACATGCTCTCAATTTTTTGAAATTATAATGCACGTGCGGGAACGAATTTTTGAAAAAGCGCTTTAACGTGCAATTTCAGTTCATTTTCTTACTCAATACGATTCAAAACAACCATTAATACCAGTCAGGAAATTTTATGTCACTTGAGATTCAGTAAAATGGGATAATTTAGGTAAAAAAGGGGTAAAATTAGAGCAAAAAGCAAAACACTCTAGCAGAAATTCTAATCCATATATTCAAATTATTTCTCTACACAGAACATTTACAGCTATGGTGAAGGCAATGAACTAGGATCTAAGAAATACTTTCATTTACAGGAAAGTTATGGCCAGTCGAGTATTCTCTTATTCAAAATTTCACAAAATGCATATGTATAATCAACATTAGGCAGCTCTAAATCAAAAACTATTGATCTCAAAACTATATGTCTAGTTCATTGCCTTTACTACACTTAAGACAACATATATACAAAATTTCAAGGAAATATATAGATAATGTGTTTTGAGATATCGTGTTTTGCGTAAGTGACTTTTGACGAAATATAAGTTTTCCAAAAAACGCGTTTAAAGTTTTAATTTGCTTTTCATTAAAAATAGATTTATTTAACTTCTTTTGAAATTTGTCACATTTGTAGGATATACCTTCTTTATTCAGAATCTTATCACATTTTTTCATTCTGAGAGCCCGTAATTTTTTTCTAGCGTTTTTTGTTCCTGCCAAAGACTGTCTATTAAAAGTGACGATTCTATGGTTATTGAGGTTAAGATATTATTTCAATGTATATGTTGGCCAGGAACTGTTCCCAGTTCATCAAATACTCTTTTAAGACCATAAAATCAATCATTAAACAACAATTAAGCTATCGATGTCCCAAAATGTGAATTTTGTAACTCCACAAATGTGCATTTTGGCAAAAATGTTCATAGTAGCTAGTCGAAACTCAAAATCTTATTCAAATTGACATGACTTGCATTTAGAGTGTATAATTAAACGAAATAAATAAAAAGCAAATTAATTTATACTTCAGAGTGCGGTGTATTGGATATAACGAGGGAAAACAGCCAACTTCCGGTTTCGTTTTTAGCTACCGTGCTTTATAAAAAATTCTATATCTCCTTTTCTATTCATCGTAAAAATAAAATAAACCCAGATTTAGAAAGCTAAATAAATGGGCTTTAAAGTAAAACCATAAAAAAATTTTGTTAAGTTCGACCCAAAACCGTCTTTTAGACGTAGTCAGATACCTTAAAGTAATGCTAGAGAAGAAGAAAAACTCTAACTAAAGAACTCTAGAATAAGAGAGTTTTGAGAAGTACAGTTTCATTTAACATGCTCTCGGACGTGATGTTATGGCAATCAATTTCATTGTGATGCAGAATAACATGAATGCTATAACATTTAAATTTCTAAGCCGCATTATCATGCATTCAATACTATATACCTGCAATATTTTGAAACTATATTGCACTTTAAAGTTATGTTAACTGGTTCATTGAATATTAACATGATCATGTTTATAGGCTGGCGTACTATCTGTAAATTCCATCATGCAACAATCATGATGCAAAAATTGTTCAAAACGCTCTATAGGCTTGGACCTAGAGCTACGAAATTTGGCGGATAGCTACTTCTAGGTTAGTTAGGAGCACAATAAGAAAGATTTTTCAGAATTTTAGTTAAATTTTTAATTAACAATTAATAGAAATGTTAATGTTTTCCCTCATTAACTTCGAAGCATATTATCGCATAAAAACCATTTTTACACCACTTTAAAATATAAAAAAACTAGCGGATGCTCGCGACTTCGTCCGCATATTAACATATTATTGGTACCTTGTAGCTCGGGATAAAATATTTTCATGTCTTTATAGTTTTAATGTAAAAAATCCGCGCATACTTCAAAAAAAAAAAACTGCAGACGATAACAATAAAAATATTGTTAGAAATTGTGTTTGAAAACACTTTTAGGAATTAATTAAAATTAAACAAAATGGTACATAGAAATGAAATTGGTATCATTGAGAAGCTAATTTTTTGAACTTAAAAGATGATGTTAAAATTTATTTTGTGAGATAATATGCTCTGAAGGTATTGCGGAAGACATTAAAATTTAAGGTAATTTTTAATTAATTAAAATTCTAATTATAATTTCGAAAAATCCTTTCTTAGTGAGCACCTACTACCTAAGAACCAAACACCTGCCAAATTTCAAGTTTCTAGCCCAGTAGTTTGGGAGATTCGTTGATAAGACAGTGAGTGACTTTCTCCTTTATATATATATATGTTACGGTCAATGAGGACAGTCGGTTATTATGCATAAGTGTCGGATCTTAAGCCGGTTATTATGCATAATCACCGCGGTAATTATGCATAATAACCAATTATCCGCATTGACCGGAATATATATATAGATTAGCTCTCTAGTGATACAAATTTTGGTTCATTACAATTTGCAAAATTTTAATAAATTTTTAAAATATGCGTAATTTTAATATGCATATTTTACAAAAATATTTTTGATTGTTGGAGGTATTTCTTTTATAAGCAAGCGCATTGCGACGATATTCAATACATTTTTTGTATGCATGCTTCGTTGCTATATAATAATTAATAAGAAATACTTTTCAGTAATAATAATCAGAAAATTTTAAAAAAGAACATAAATACAGACGAATCAAGCCTAAAGAATTATCATGCTACAATGTTTCTGACTAAAGGTTCGAATCTCCTTTAATTTTAATTAAAAAAATTTTAGAAATAATAACCAGTGAATTTTAAAAAAGAATATAAATACAGACGAATCAAGCCTAAAAAATCACCATGCTACAATGTTTCAGACTAAAAGTTCGAATTTCCTTTAATTTTAATTAAATTTTCAGAAATAATTATCAGTAAATTTTAAAAGAGAATATAAATATAGACGAATCAAGTCTAGAAAATCATCATGCTACAGTATTTCGGACTAAAGGTTCGAATCTCCTTTAATTTTAATTAAATAATTTTCAGAAATAATAATCAGTAAATTAAAAAAAAACAATATAAATACAGACGAATGAAGCCTAAAAAAATCATCATGCTACAATGTTTCGGACTAAAGGTTCGAATCTCCTTTAATTTCCTCTTATTTTTTCATTCTGTTGTTCGCCGAACGTGTTAAAATTAGGCATTTTTATATCCGTGTTCTCTACTTTTTCCATCGAGTGTTCAAAATGTTCGAAAGATAAGGTGTAGTTCTACTACCTTCGCCGGAGAAAACTGCGACTAAGCGCCTAAAAATAACTCATTTGTTTTTACTCTTTGCAACAGAACCAAAGAATTGACTGTTCTTCGGTAGACAGAGCTGAATATTTTTTCCTCAAAAAAATTCTATAAATAGACGGAGACATGGAAAGATGTTTCTTGTTTGGAAGGGCTTACACTTTGATAAACATTCTTATAAGAATCGAAATCTGAAAATTCGCAGTGTTAGGTGCATGAACACGAAATTAAATAAATTTAATGAAAATAGTTTTTAAAAACAAACTCTTATTAGTACATTAAAAAGTATATTTTTAAATTTTATTTATTTTCTTCTGTTTAAAATGTAGTTTATAATTTTCAATTTTTTTTCTTTAATTCACTATCAAGTAGTATCACTCATATGGAGTAAAAATTTAATTAAATTTATAGATTAATTTAAAATTAAGTTCTTAAAATATTAAAATAGCATATTGTCATCGATAATACACAAGTGTACGAAATTTCAAAACTCTAGCAGATCAGCAAATGAGTGAAAAATCAGTTACAAAACCCCATCTTTATAAATATCAAACATGTCAATTTACATGAGAATGTTTAAAAAAAATAAACGCATTTTTCATAAATTTATGGCCCTTTTGTCTATTATATACTCTTTTAGGTTTTTAATAGAGTCAATTCATGTGACGTCACTGTCGCATGACAAAAGTAACTGTGCGTGTCATCTGACATCTAATTGGACATTGTCTAAGGTGTGTTATGACGTCATCTTTCTTCTCGTCCTGGAAGAGGTGCAATGGATTCCAAAATTAACCCTTTAAGGCCCGATTTTTTTAAAAAAAGATTTTAAACTGTTTTTTGACTTTCATTCTTGAATAAAACATGAGAAAAAATACTTTTAAAAAATCCTAATTTGTTTTAAGTATGGATTTTAGCTAAAAAACAGTTTGTTACCCATCAACAACACTGGGATTTAATTGAAAAAAATCTCCTTGATAAAATTTTCTAACATCAAACACAGATGATTTTTAAGAACTATTTAATACAGACAAGGAATTTTCTTCAACATTATAGAATAAAAAAATATATTCTCAAGCGTACAAACAAAGCAAAATAGCTGCAACCTCAAGTGGAAATCATCAATATTTTTTTATCACCACTCAGGCTGCTATCTATATGTTGTAAATGGACCTTATGCATGTGACGTCACATCCTCCGACACGTGACCTGCCGGAAGCAGCCATTGGTCATTCTTAAACAGCTGACTCAGAACTGCTTTTATTTCTGAGTCGCTTATAGGCCGATCGTTTTGTTTATTCCTCCACAGCTGTTTTTCTATACTCTCGAACCCAAACGGTGCATAAGGTCCATTGATTTAATAACATTTTCAGCATATATTCTATTTGCAACAACAGGCATTAGAGGTTCAGTCTTAGGGGTCTATTCTGGTACCCCCGGTTGGGTTGGGTTCCGCACGTTAACAACGGAACCCAACCGGGGGTACCAGAATAGACCCCTTATTCTCAAGATTTTAGAGCAGAAACTGGGTACGTTGTTTAAAAGCAACACTGATTTTTAAGGGTTAAATTGCTGCAGGGCGTTTCACGTGCCACATGTATAGACTCCATTATATTGTGTGACATGTACGTGATTAATAACTCTCATGTCTTATCAGCTGAAATGCAAGGCCCTGCTCGGGAAAAAAATATGATGAGCTGTTTGAGATGTATGCTCGCTCCTTGGCTGCTTTATCTCAAATTATCCTTAGTTCAAAATTCGGATAACAATAAAACTTAGAAAAATTGAAAAAATAGATGAAAAATTAAGAAAACATGGTTTGAATCAAAGATTATCGTGGATATGACGTAAAAATTTTTGAATGGCGAAAACCTTCTTTTTGGAATGAATAGCTTCAGTATTTGTGACCAAAATGTGAAAAATTTATAACAAAATGAAGGTTACAGTTATCATGTATCAAATCAGCTGTTGACAGCTACGTGGTGTAAACGTCATGTGCGAGAAAGCAGAGATATATTTAGTATGATGGAATGTCAAAGGGCAAGTATAAACCCTTCTTTAAAAATATATAAAATATTTCTGTTAAAAATACCTTTATATAAAATATTGTTATACACAAAACTTCTTACTGTCAACAAGATTTGAAAAATTAAAATGAGAACATCATTTGTACCAAACGATTTTTCGAACCCGAGAGAGCTATTTTTTCCAGAAGTAATTAATAATTTTTAAAGAATGACAAAGTATTTATTTAAGCATAACCAGTGGCAACTTGGCGGTAAATAAATAAAATGTTTTAAAATATCTACTATATTCTCATTCAATAGGAGTGGCAACAGAAAGTAGTATTCCTTAAATATGTATAGTATCGATTGTTTTGATATCTAATACTATCGATAGGCGCATTTTCAGTCTATAGTCTAGAAACTATCGATAGTTCCATTCGATTGTTTCAGTCGATAGTCGATTGTTTCAGTCGATAATTTTAAAAAATATCGACTAAAAATGCGCCTATCGATAGTATTGCCCCGGAGAAAATTATCGATATCATCGATATTTTTGAAAAAGTCGATACTATCGATCGCTCAGTTCCGAAAACCAGATACTATTGACTTGGCTTCGATAGTATACCGATGTTTAAGGAATACTAACTGAAAGATAAACACACAAACTAAAATGCTCCGAAATTATCAGACAGTTGTCTTAATAACACATTAAAGGTTGAAAATAAATGGTGAAGTTCAAAGTGATTGTTGAATTTTCTTAAAAATTATGTTCTCAATAGTTATGATAGTGTATGATGCTTTAAATTTGTACTTATTAAAAATTATTCAACAAATCTAGCAGTGTCGTTGTTTTTCTTGAATAAATTTATATCGATAACCAACAAAATGCAATAAAATATAAATTTATCGTACCTTTTTAGCCAACAAGCATTGTTTACAAAATAATTTATAAATCAGAAATCAAACATATGTCAAAATAAATAATGTTTCGTAAAAGTGAAAATCGCTAAGAATATGAAAATAACAGTGAGCTATAATGTTCATATTGATCAAAGCTAATTTGCTATTTTAAGTATTTTTCTGTGTCTTTTTATTTCTGTGTCAGAAACATAAGAAGATAATATTTTTGAATATTTATAATTGCTTGCTCAATATAATGGGGACTTATCCTTACATCATAGTTTCTAAGAATTGAATATTTGTTTTGAATGATTGCTTTAATGATAATTCTCCTCCTATTTATATAACCAGCGATAACATTATGTATAATGTACTTAAGAAAACAATGAAAAGGAAAATATTCATAGACAAGGCAATCAATATACATATCCCTTATTTAACGCAGCCTTCGAAAAAAGCTTGAAAAAAAAGTATGAACTTGCATATAACACTTCACGTGATGTCAAATTTAGTATTGTCAGTCATATTCAAAACAATTAATGTGAAATTTATTACACCTTCACGTCTAAGAAATTAATTGTATTATTAGTAAATATATCACTAAATATGAAATAATGACAGTTCTGTTATTAGCAAATGAACAAGAAATAGAATAATAATATTAATTTTTTTGCTTTCATTTCCGTGAATTATGCTGGGCATATATTCTTGTCTGGGTTAATGAATACTTAATTAAAATAAAGTACATAATTTTTTAAAGTGCATACATTCGTAAAAAAACAAAAACAAAATTAAAATGCTTAATGATCGCGCCCGTCATATTGACGTGCATTGAATTCTCTCATTTTTAGGCTTATAAACTAAAATTTAATCATTAATTAGCTTTATAATTTGACACAAAAATTACGTAGAATCCACAAGCATCTCAAGTATTTTATGCCTTCTTAGATGAATGTAAACGACAGCCTCTTTCCAAAGCAGTAGGGGTCATCTTAATAGATAACAAAAAAAATGCGACCCTTAAAGGTTTCAAGTATACAATAATTTAAAAAGTTAAGGCTATCTAAAATTAAATGCATGGTAATACGGCTTGCAAATTTAGATATTATATCAATTATTTCATTTTGCATCACAATAAAAATGCTACAGCATTCACGTTCGCGAACGTATTAAATTTATTACACATCTTCTTCAAGGTGAAAAATGGATTCGGATTTCGCGGTCTTTTCGAATAACCTATCTACCGTGTAAATCAGGGTGAAATCGAGATTTATACAGGAAACAACCACAACAACTTAATTATTTTTAATGAGTTTAAAAAGTTGGATGGTTCCATGCAGTTCTTCTTCTAAAAACAAATCACGAGGGAGCACTCCAAACAATAACGAATACGCTCACTAAAAAAAAATAGGAAAAAGAAAGGAAAACAAAGCAAACGAAGTTGCCAAATATTTATTTGGCGCCAAATTTTTTATTTGGCGAGAGCCAATGGCGCTGAATCGTGACGTCAGGCGGGCAGAACCACCCAATGGAGGCTGGAGATGAATTCGAGATGCATAGTCAGCTCCGAAGATGCGTTTTTATGGGGTTGTCAATAGTAAAGAGGGTTAAGATGCTCTTACTCTCTGGAATTACAATTAGGAGCCATAAAACATCGCTTTGCTTCAGGGAATTACTCGATACATAAAAGAAATCCAGTATATGTACTCCTTTTTTGGAGAAGGGCAATTTAAGCGCCATTGTTAACTGCAGACGATTTCTGGATTGGAACATTCGCTTGGATTTTAAAAAAGGCATTCGGATTCAACCTATTGTGAAGGAGGAATATTCTTGTGTATAAAGTTTTGTTAAGTTTAACAAACCTTAATGAACAAAACTTAATGGTTTAGAGAAGACGGCATTTTTTAATTCTAAACAATGCAGTTATTTCTAGTAGCTTTATTAAAAACTGGAGCACTGAATGTTAGAATTTCCAACGATAGTATTTCGATACATATGCACTCATGAATTAAAAAGTTACATAATTTTATAAATAATAAAACAAAGAATATTTACAATAAAAAACTCACGCTTCTTAAGAAAAAACAGGTTTTGATCTTTATTCTAGAAGGGCATTTTTACACAAGAATCCATTATATTCATTCAAAATAATTGTGAATAATGTTCCTGATTATTATTTATAAACTGATTAACTGCATTAAATAATGATTTTAAAATACCTTCTAGGTTTTCAATGATAAATTACATACAAAATTATTACATAAAAAAGCGCATTTTCCGACAATAAATAACTTTTAAACTAAAAAAGTTTTGATATTTGTGAAAAAGAATAATAAAAAAGAGAAAGAAAAAAAACTGAACAGGAAAAGAGAAAATTAAATTATTTTCTTATAAAAGTATATCAGAATGTGAAGCGACAATGTCAAGAGAGTTAAAATATGGCAATATTAATCAGCAGCTAGCAAAATGGTCATAAGTAAAGAATTATTCCAAAGAACTTTTGTTTCATAATTGGAACTATCAGAACACTAAGTTTTTTTAAAAAAAACCAGGGTTTCTGAATTTTAGGGGGAAAAAAGTAAGTAAGACATTGAGGATGTGATAAAATTGACAAAGCCATTTACAATTAAGAATTATGTAAATTTTAAATAAATAAAAAGAATGATCTATATTTAATGGAAAGCGTAAAATGTTTAATGACTTAGTTGATAGAAATGATAACTGAACGTCTTCATAACGCTACTCTATGCAAAAGGATAAAAATAAAATTCTGTTAATCAATTAAATTTTAACAGTTCTTATACTTTTAGTAAAAAGACATTTAAAATGTATTTATATATAGAAAACAAAATTTAATTTAAAAATAGGGTTTATTAAATACATCTGATTTTTAAGTTGTCAAAGTTACTATTATAATTTACATAGCATCTGCTTGTTATTTTTCATTATTTTTTTACTTTTGGAAATATGTTCTTCTCAAATTTTCTAGTAATAGAATTTATTAACTTTAGTTCCTGCACTCTATAGTCAATAATATAATAAGTATAATACAAAAAATATTTGATGTATAAAAATATACATCAAATTCAAAACTTTCAGAAGTACTTCTTTCAAATTAAGAAATCGGGAGTTTTTAGATTAACCAACTTCATTGCTTTTATTATAATGTTCAAAAGTAACGTACTAATTTTTAAATTATAAATATTTACGCGATACAAAAACTACATCAACAAAAAATGTCATATAACTTGAGATAGAAAAAAATTCATCAACTAAAAACATTTGAAAAATGTTTTCTTTAGGTAACAAACAAGGTTTTTATAAATTGATAAACTCCGTAGTTTTTACTACATTGTTTAAAATTCATGGATGTGACAAATATAAAAATCTGTAACAGGAATTATTATTTTAAAAACCGCCCTTTTTAAATTTTAAACTTACAGGAAGAAAAATAATTTACAATAATAACAACAAAAAACTCCACGAAATCAGTGAAAGAAATGAAATAAAAACACAATGGATAATTTATTGCTTAGATTATTAAAAATCTTACGTTGTATTATATATACTATGCACAAATTGATTTTGAATTAATAAACAAAGAATGCGAATTAATGATAACACCAACGAAAAAAGTCATGCAATTCAAAAAATAAATGGCATCGAAAGACAAAGAATTGAAAACGATTTCAGATATTATTATTCTGATAATTAAAATTCTGTTTGTTTGTTCTGATTATTATTCGGAATTGACTAAAAAAATCATCAAAATTCTTCTATGTAGTACTGAATACTGTTTAGAAAATAAATTATTCGAATTTTTAAGTTTAAATACGAATCAAAGCAAGAAAATGAATTAAATCATAAACGAAAAGTCACGTGACCTGACAAAGAAATGGTATTGTGATAAAAAGAACCACTGCAAAACAATTTGGAAATTATTGCTTACATTAAAATTCTACTTCTGAAACTGGTTAGAATTTACTCTCCAAATCACTGAAATTCTACTTGACCGTTCTGAATATTCTGAATATTTATATGAATATACATTTCATATCATTGAAATGCTACTGTTCTATTCTGGATACAATTCGGAAAAAAATATTTTCCAAATACTCGAATTCAAAATATAGAATAAAAGAGTAAGCTAAAGCATCAACGAAAAAAAGGCATTTCGTAGAAAGGGGCAAGCATTCTAAAAAAGAAATGCATTACAAATGCAGTATTTTCAGAAATTTGGAAACTGTTTTTCAGATTAAGAAAATTCTACTTATGTTCTAAACCCCTTTAAGAATTCACTGTTCAAATTCTTAAAATTGAACTGTAATAATATGGTAATTCAAAGTAATAATATGGCGAAACATGTTTTGTCATGCTTTGTTACGAAATGATAATGCCAAACGAAGACATTTGCAAGGCACAACTTGTTCATAATATAATTAATATTTATTATCATATTAATAATTAATATAATAAAAAATTAATTATTATAACAACAATAAATATTAATAATTATTTATTACATTATTAATAATAAAAATATTAATTATTATTATAACAATACATTTTAGTAAATATTTATTATTAATATAACAATAAGTATTAATTATAAAAATAATAACAATAGTAATAAATATTAATAATTATTTATTATCTATTCATATTTATATAAACGCGATTCTTGAAAAATCTCAGAATTTTCAGTTTAAAATATTAAAAATTTACTGATCTCTTGTTTATATAATTTTACGAAAATACCCTACTCCAAAGGTAGGTTAAATTACGAACAAAAACTATAGAATATAAACAAGATTCAACATCAACGGAAAATATCGTACAGTATAAAAAGGATATGACTCACTAGATGAAAATTTTTCATAGCAATTCGGCAACAACTGCTCAAACCATAAAGTAATAAGAACAAAAGGGAGAAAACCTTACTTCTTTTCTCTATCTTTTCTCTCTTTGTTTAGGGAGCTATGGGTAAGCATCAAAATCATCCAAATTCTAAACCCATATATCCTGCTGAAGCACGGAGCTTCGTGGTGTTTGGTCTTGGATTACTTCTTCGGGAATGAACCCAAACCATCGCCAACACCGACGGTAGAACGCTTCCAACTCGACTACTTCCTACAACCTAGAACTTGGAACCCCTCTTCGCATATCAAACGTAGCATTTCTAGATTCGAATACTTGAAGCAGTTCCAAAAAGTCGATCACGGTTTTAAAAAAATCATTCGAACGCGTCTGGAGAGGCTGTATAATTAATGATAACGGCACAAAGAAAGTCAACATGAAACAATTTAAGTAAAACTCCAGGTATGCTTTCTTTTGTTCCGGATAATGCGGTTTTCAAAGACTTGCTGCATTATTCAAGACGAAAAGAATATATTAACCTTTTTCTGACGAGCTGATGCTTTTATCTTATGACCTGTAAATTTTTTATATATATACTGTGCCAGTAAGTCAGCCGGATTTCGTTCCCTTCTTGGAGCAAATCTGTTGGCTTACCAATCACCGTATAAGTAATATTGCTCTTTTATTTTATTATATTACTCTGTGCGTGATGGAAAGATTTACTGATAATGAGGGAACCTCACTCAGCTAACCTCACAGGCGATCGAAATGGACCACAGATCTCATTTTCCATCGACAGGTAAGGAAAGATAAGTTTCTCCCCGCCGGCGAGTGTAACAGGGGTTGTTCCAGTTGTTTCTACCCCCTTCCTTACGAGCAGGTACAGTTGAAGTCATTAAACTGAGCTTACACTGGGACAAGCGCTGGACGCAACAGGTAGTCACTTGACCTCATCAATGTCACGTGACTCCTTGACAATCTGACGTCAAAGAACGCGTGTCAGCTAAAAGAACATTGTAGATGTGATCAGGGGACAACTTGCTATTGTCCCAAAGGTGACAATACTCACGTGACTCCATAGAGTCACGTGACCATTAAACTGTGCATAATTATTCCCATTGAGGCCAATGATTGTCCCAAAGTAGACGCAGCTTTAGAATTCAGTAATATCTTTCGTATGGTTAATATGGAGGATAGGTAGCTTCACTCTCCTGTTCTCTTGCATCAGTTAATGCGTGATGTTAGGTAGATTGGGTAGATTTAGGTAGATTGGGTTGATTGAGGTAGATTGGGTAGATTGAGGTAGATTGGTATTGTGGAAAGTCATTAACATTCCTCGCTGTCGAACGGGACCAAATATGTTATCTTTAGATGACATAAGACGGATGGATAGCTTATTCCTGTTTTTCTTACAGAATATCCTATTCTAGAAATGAAATTTACATAGTGACTGCCTTTAATTTGAAGGTCTGACTAAAACGTTTGATCTTAAAATCATAAAGAGAATTTCTCTGTTATGGCCTTCGCTAGCGTATCTTATTATTTTTTTAAAATTTTTTCATCAAAAATATGAAGGAGGTCTAAGCAAATTTGTAAAAACATGAGACGCTGAGGGAAATACTCTAAGTAAATTGGAACTTTCATCATATCTCTACTAATAATAAAGCAGAATGTGCATGTGTTGGCACTCTAAAGGACAGACCGCTAGACCTAAAGCAACAAAATTTGGCATAAACATACTTTGGAGGGTGGGAATGTGCCCTCGGAGCTGTTTTTTTAAATTTTAATTAATTAAAAACTAAGCTAAATTTTGGAGTTTTTCCTTAATAACTGCCGAACATATTACAGCGCTAAAATTATTTTTACACCATCTGAAAATTCTAAAAACTATCTTTTCAATGATATTAATTGTCATCGAGTTTTTCTCTATTTTTAATAAATATAAAATAATATATTTTAGACGTAATTTACAACAATACTTTTCACTGATACAATGAAATTCAAACCGTTTTCATTGTTTAAACAAATATTTAATTGCGTGTTTCTTTTCCATTATTGAAAGCTAAGATAATATCCTATTGGATTTTACTTTTTTTTATTTCATCAATTTTTCTGTGAAGTATGTAAAGAAAGTCCTCAAGTTAGTAAGTATATAAGGAAATAATCCAGTAAAACTGAACGATTCTGGTCGCTATGTTTTAATTCATATTATCAGCATGTTTTAAGCCAATTAACATGCTGATGGACGTAAAACGTGCCTCGCTATTTTGATGTTGAAATCAAATTTGTTAAATTGGAGATCCTGTCGATTACGTATAATTAGATGTTACTTGACACGAAGAGTTACTTGACTCCATTAGGGACGTTCATGTAGAAAGGAACAGAACAAGTGCAAGGCTACGAAAAGAACGCGGGCTAAATGTCTATCGCAATTTGAGGTTTAAAATTACTTTGTTAAGGGAACTATGAATATCAAATTATGCGTAAGACAGTCAGTTGAAATTATATTCCCAGCGAACAAGCTGGTCGCAGAGGGCAGCTAGTTTATAATGAATGCTTATTTTTTAAAGAATGTTATGGCATTTTCTTTGCAATAACATTCATTGTGGCTTTATTTCTTTACAGTATTGTTTCCACGATCACATACTTTAACGGTTTTTAACATTTTAGTAAAAAATGTGTTTTTAAAACTTTATTTCTTTCTATTTCGGGATCTTTAATAAATTTCATAATTCATTATTATAAATATTGAGGAATCGTTTAATCACATTTTTTCTTAAATTTATTGCTAGATAATGCCTCTCACACGAAATCAAATTTTAATCGATTAACTGATAATTAAATTCTGAAAGCATTGAAATATAGTATTGCCATCGCGAATACGCAATTGTTGCCAAATTTCAGAAACTTAATATCATAGGACATAAAGAACTTAAGGAAAAATTGATTAATTCCATCTTTACTAACATGCCGTTTACAAATATGAAGTCAAGTTTAATAAAAACGCGTCTGTTTAATAAATCTAGTTCACTTTTATAATAATGATTAAAGAGGAGCACCCCAAAGTTTACTTTAATGACGTTGAAAATGTGCATTATTATTAGAACAACGCGAGAAGATGAGTTATGAAAGGAAAATTTATGTCCACGAACAGTGACGGGGGTTGGCTGTTGCAAGACCTCGGCTTCGGTCAGGAGGGCAAACCCGACTACATCGAAGAACCACTATGTAAACGGGCCTGGTGCACGCTAAACCCATCTGTGTTAAATGTCCACCAGATGGTGTGGCTTGGAAGATTGGAGTGCGAGTGCCGACCCAGGTACCGTCCTCGTTATCTGATCAAAGTTAAAAATCACGAGAACCGTCCAAAAACAGCCCTCGCGTTGCTTCAAAAGGGGACGTTAGTTAGTTAAACTAAATTAAAATTAAAACACAAAACTGAAACTTAACTAAACTAAAACTAAAACTAAATCTAAGCTGAAACTAAACTAAAACTTAACTGAAACTAAACTAAACAAAAACTAAACTGAAACTAAACTGAAACTAAACTGAAACTAAACTAAAACTAAATTAAACCTAAACTAAAACTAAACTGAAACTAAACCAAACTAAACTAAACCTAAACTAAAACTAAACCTAAACTAAAACTAACCTGAAACTAAACTAAAACTAAACTAAAACTAAACTAAAACTAAACTAAAA
>BGPR01006941.1:42392-53443 GCA_013235015.1 Araneus ventricosus
AAACTAAAACTAAACTAAAACTAAACTAAAACTAAACTAAAACTAAAACAAAATTAAAACTAAGCGACGGGCATTGAAAAGGATCATAGATCTTATCTACCAATAAAAAGCCTTAAAATGCCAGCCTTGAAAAGATATTTTAGATTTCATCTAGCTGTAATCCGAAAAGGGCTAAAGTATGTTGAAAAAATGTTTAAAGTGATAAAATATCCACTTAGTGTGTCAGAGAACGCTCGAAAGAAACGCGATATTTAATACATATTAATACTGGAGTCATTTATTCAACATAAATGTTTCTAAGAAATCATCGACTTTTCTGCATTATTGACGTATGGAATTTGCCTTTGTATTGGTCACAAGTTAAGCTTTACCAACACACCAGTATGGGACAAAGTGACAGCAATTAGAACTTAATAAGGCACGTTTGTATGTTGTAATTGATGAGAAAAGAGAAAATATACACTGAAGATTTTGCGAAAAGGTGTGCTAACATTTCGAGGTGTGTTCCACGAGAAGAAGGAGAGCAGGAGTAGAGTCCCGGCTTTTGGATTGGAGAATCATGACGCTATACTCGATTCTGCCCAAGATCCACCATGTATGAGGATCTAGTGCATAATAAAGCCTGGCGCACACATCCCATTTTTGTCGGGCAAGTAATTAGCGACAAAACGTCGGACAAGCAACTTGCGAAGTGCAATACTTTAATAGCAGTAGGGTAGTGCACACATATCTCCCGCAATGCAGTTGTGTCGGACAAGTCATTAGTGACTATTTTGCTAAGCACTTCCCCAGATGTCTGAACGAAATCGTAGCAGAACCGGATCTTCTTTCAGTACCTTCAGAGTGATTGTTTGGATTCACAGGAGCAATTCAGTACAGTCGAAAGTGCGGTGTGAAGTACATTGATAGCAGCTGCATATCACACATCGACGTCCGGAAGCACACTTCCGATGCCGGAGAGGTGTCGGGCAAGTAATTAGTGACAAAAATTGGAGGTGCGCACCGGGTCTTAAATTGCTGTTTTGGGTCAAACATTCTCACGTTGGAGTATGGAAACTGGAAGAACGGAGAATGGGGTCGTCCTCGTCACCTGACCACAGTTAAAAAAAAGATAAGTCCGTCTAAAAAACATTATTCTTGTAGCTTCTAAACTGGATTTTCACCTAACAAATAAGCCACAAAAAATGAGATCTCTTTTAAACTAAAAATGAAAACTAAAAAAGTAAACAAATTGCTATTCATTAAAGTATTTTAAGATTTTCTCAAAAATTTCTTTTCATTAGTTGTAATTATAATCCATCCAATCAACAAACACAAAACGTAATTTCACTTAGAGAGTAGTAAATATCGATACGCCATTTTACCTTATCATCTAAATAATGCTAGTTTCAGTAAAGCATAATGTTGTCTTATCAGTTCACATCTTGTATTATGTCAAACTTTAGGTGAAAATTGTTTTAATCAGATTTCTATTACAATATAAAATTGACAGTACGTAACCTCATCCTTTATAATTGTTGTAGTTCTCTCCGGAAAACAACCGTGTTACACTAGGGTTACCTGCATAATGTGATATTTCATTCCTGAAATCAAATATGTGCAACATTCTGCAGTTACACTAATGCAAAATCAAATCATTGAGACCGACTTTGACAGAGGGTTTCTTACAGACTCACCAAGAATAAAACAATGTATGATTTTTTAGCACAAAAAATAGTACAAAACTCATCGATAGGGGGCGTTGATATAAGCGAATGAATAGGTACACAAAATAAAATTTGTCACTTAACATTCCTATTACAACATCAAGCTTCGACACGGCTCCACCATAAAGTACAAAACATTGAAGACTCGCCAAGCGATATTCCCTGTGTGGAATCTTACGATGGCGTCTAATTTGCATATCTCCAACGTAGTCTCTCTCTATAGCGCACCCTACCAGGGTTTTTTTGTACTAAATTCTTTTCAGTCCAGGAAAAAGTTCATTGCACGGAATGCTTACAAACCATTTTACAATCCGATTATTTTTCGATTGTTTTTATAATTTTTTAAATATGTCCACGGAATTTTGTCTACCCTGTATTATAAAATTGATAGAATACATTTTTTAAAATCTCATTCCTTTTTTAATAGTAGTTCTTTGCTTTTTATAACACAACCAACCGTTTTATAATGAGGTTGCGTTTCTTTATTTTTTATTCCTCAAATCAAATATGAGCAATACTCCGCATTTGCTCTAATGCGAATCAAATCATTGAGATTGACTTTAATTGTCTTTCTTGCAGTCTCACCCAGAATTAACAATGTCTAATATCTTTAGCACGAAAAAATTGTACAAAACTCATTGATAGGGACGTTGATATAAGCGAATGAATAATTACACAAAATAAAACTACCACTTAATATTTCTGCTACAACATCAAGCTTCGACACGGCTTCCACCATAAGGTACAACATATTGCACGCGATATTTCCAACTGAGAAATCATGAGACGGAGTTGTTGGGTATCTATAAACAGTCTAATTTGCACATCTCCAACATAGTTTCCCTTTAACTCTATGAGCCCTGATCCGTCTCAAACCGCCCCATTCGACAGAAACCGGAATCAGGCGGTTTCGGGCGCCTGAGGGAATTTAACGGGACAAAAGTTGTTCCTTTCTCTGTGTACAATTGATCGCCCAAACTTAGATGCCGTCCTCCTGGAATTTCCGTAAAGGAAGGAAGGATTCCATTCTGCTATCGAGAACGGAAATTTACTTCAGTTTTTCAGGTACTGGAATTCTGACTTTAGCCGGGTTCAGAGAGTTATAGTGCCCTTATAGGTGATTTTTTGTACTAAATTCTTTTTAGTCCAGAAAAAAAGATCATATGCATGGAATGTTTACCCCGCAAACCGTTTTACAATCCGATTATTTATTTAAAGAAAAGCACACCACAAAAAACTCCATTTACAGAGTGCAATGAATAACTAATACACAAAGAACAAAAGCCGTAATGAATAAATCAAAGATATTAAAAAGGTATTAGAAAATTAAAAGTTGTATACAGAGAATATAAAAGTTCAAAAACAAAAGCATAAGACATTTTTGAAACGCATAAATAATTTAAAGTGAATACACACAGTCACCAAAACATTAAAAGACACACTAGGATTCTAAAAGTTGTACATTTATTATTTTACTATAATTATTTTTATAATTTTTTAAAATTGTCCACGGAATTTTGTCTACCCTGTATTATCAAATCGATAGAATGCTTTTTTAAAAATAAAAATCTCACTACCTTTTCACTAGTAGTTCCTCCGTTCTTATATCACTACCAACCGCGTTATAGCAGGTAGTAAGGTAGACCGGAGCTAGTTCGGCCGTTTTTTCTTCTAAGAATAAAAAAAAAGGGAATTCAAAATTTTTGAAAAATTTTTAAGCGGACACTATTAGCGAACTTTCAGAAATAATTCGGCATAATAAAATTTGAATATATTAACTATCAGTATTAATTTAAAACCTCGAACCTACACCAAGTCGCTTGGCCCAACCTGCCCCGACTGCGGGACAAGTTGAGCCACTACTAACATGAAGCGACTACTATAAAACATTCTTCTATATTATTATACTTTATTAATTTAAATAACGTAGTTGTGTTATGATCCACATTATGGGTATTATATACAAATGTTGCTCATTTCTATTCAATGGAAACTGAGATACAGCTTTTTTGGTCATTGTCAAATAGTATTGTGTAATTTTAATCAAAATTGAGCCCGCATGGTTTTTCATAACAAGTATCTTGCATAATAAATCTGGTAATAAATCCATCCCACATATTCAGAGATATTTCTACAACGCACATCCTGATAAATCCTGTGTAGCAGCGCGGGCCAACGTGCCCCATGCGAAATGGCCCAACCGGGCCCATATCGCCATTTTTGTTTCTCATGAGTGTAGGGATTTATTCTGAAAGCATTTCGATAAGCAAACAAGCCATAAAGTAAGAATTAACAATTATCTTTATGAATATTATTTGTAAAAATGGAAATTATTATTTATTAACAAAGAAAAAACCATTATTTGTAAGAGAGGAAATTTACTCAGCTTAGCAAAAATTAGAAAATTCTGGTTGGTTCTTTAATAAACGCTATTTCTTCAATGACGCTGAAGTTTAAGAAGGAAGGCGGGATAATACACACTTGTCAGGAATGGCAGCGTTGCATACTGAAAAGTATTAAAAATATCGCGACTGACCCAACGTGCCCCTATGGCCAACTATCCCTATCTACCCTATTTCGTGGTGTTTTATTCCTCAAATCAAATATGAGAAATACTCCGCAGTTGCACTAATGCCACATCAAATCATTGAGACTGACTTTAATAGAGGGTTTCTTGCAGACTCACCCAGAATAAAACGGTGTATGAGGAAAAAGAATTACTATGGGTTCCAGTCTCCGAGGAATACCTTATATCAATATTCATTTCATCATCAATCTATTGTTCCATTATAGCGGAGCCGGCCAGGGTTGCGTCCAGTAATGAAGCTGACCATTTAATGCGTCATAAAAACGCACGCCAAATTATATTCTTTGGCTAAAATGCTTCATATCGGACTTACGTCACGGACTCTAAATATAGATATCTTGGAGGCAGAAGCAAAAAAGGAATAAAAAAACCGTAATGGCGTTTAATAAAATAAAATATTTCCTTTTTTTTATTAGCTCGTTTGGTCACGAGATTTCGCGAGAGCTAAAAATAGACTCCTTCACCCTCAAGGGGGAATTTTTTTCAATCACATTTTATTGAAATATCGAGTAGTTGCAAAGATTTGATCATGAAGATGATTTTTTTGTAAAGTACGGTCGCTGCGTTTTCCGGGCTGTTGCGAATAAACTTTAAAAAATGTGTTAGTTTGGCAGTTATTTTTTATGCTGCTTCAAAACCCTCTTGGCAAGAAATTTAACAATAGAAAAGTTGCATGAATTAAGTTGTATAATGCTCACAAATTAATGCCGGTGTTTCCTTACCTCATAACTTTTGATTAAAGAACATGACGATAAATATTATTACATATTCAAAAAGTACAACTTAAAATGCTTTTTTAAACACAAATAAAGTTAAGTAATTTCTACGTGCAGCTTTTCGTGGTGTGTAACCCATCGAGACCTGGCTGCTTCAGTCTCTTTATATCTAGGTTTAGGTTAGTAAATGGTATGCAATATTTATACAAGAAAAGTTAAGTATTTAGCCCATTATATGCTATACAAACACACTAATATCATAACATGAATAAAATATGAAAGGAAGCGCTATTTCTGAAAACTTTTTCATTAGAATTAAACATCTTTTTAGTTAGAAATTTTTTTTATTGGATTTGTAACTTTTATAGCATTGAGTTAAATTTGAATAAAATATGAAAGAAAGCGCTATTTCTGAAAACTTTTTAATTAGAATTAAATATATTTTTAGCTAGAAAAATAATTTTTATTGGATTTGTAACTTTTATAGCAGTGAATTCACCATTTAGATGCAACAATCAAAGATAAAAATTTCGCTATTTAGGTAAAAATAAAAATAAAACAAAGCGTCCCCCCCCAAAAAAAGGGAATGTTAAATAATAGGGTAATGGGCTTAAGAATATCACAACTTCTAAGAGGTGGAAGCAATAAAAGAACCTTTTGTACAAAAGTTGAGGCAGCCTTTAGTGGCAAGTAAAATATCAGGTTTAGCTCAATTTTTAGAAAAGTGCCGATGGAAGATTTATCGTCATTTTGTTTAATCAAAAGTTATGTGGTAGGGACATCCCGACAATAATTTGTAGACACCTTAAATGTTCAGCTTTATTTTGGATTAATGACCTATATTGAAGCCATAGGAAGACTGTTTTGAAATCGATATTGTAATTTTAAAAAATGGTCAGATGACGAGGATGACACCAGAACTAACATCTTCACTTTCCAATTTTCCACACCACATCAATGGAAAATGATTAATCACACATTTTGAAGCCATAGAAAGACTGTTTTGGATTCAATCTCGTCATTTTAAAGAATGGTCAGATGACGAGGATGACACTAGAGCTAACATCTAAACTTTCCAAATTTCCACACCACACCAATGGAAAATCTTTTCACTCCTATGATTAATCTGCATCAACCTGGTGTATTATCTGTAATCGAACCTTCTATCCTCTAGCAACGAAGCCGTGTTCTATAATGTGAGAAGACTGGATATTTAGAAATAAAATTTATGGTGGAGTAGGATTATTACGCATTTTTTACGCACTCTATAGTGTTAGATGATACCGCAAGGATTTGAAAGTCATTAGATCTTTCCGTTAAAAAATTATCAGAAATTTCTTAGTTGCACTTAAGTACATGTTTAAATTGGCATTTAAAATGTTATTTCTTTATTTTTAATTACGTTTTGAACTATTTCAGTTTTACTACAATCCATTAATCAAGTTGCATACT
This sequence comes from Araneus ventricosus, assembly GCA_013235015.1. NCBI lineage: Eukaryota > Metazoa > Arthropoda > Arachnida > Araneae > Araneidae > Araneus > Araneus ventricosus. The sequence goes on from BGPR01006941.1 coordinate 48,854, forward strand.
ATTGCTTTCTGGTCGTATACGAAGCATGTGCAGAGAATAGTGATCGAAAAAAAATCAACTTCCAAGATTTTTCTGAATTATGTCGAGCTTCAGACCTCCCTGCGTATAAGTGCATTTATATTCAGTTGATAATCTGTCTCTGAACTCGATAAATAGGATCGCAGTGGCATACTTACGGATCCTACATAGTAGGGAATGAGGTTGCATCTCATTGGCTCTCAGCGCCACGTGACTTGTCTTGCTTCTAAATGACGACGTGAAACTAAACTGTACTTACCATCGCTGAAGGTTAGTCCTTTATTTGTTTTATTCTAAAAATGTATTCATCATCATCTTGAGAAACATCCAAATAATCATAATTAGAAGGTAGTTTTAATTTCTCCATGATGCGATAGCAGAAGAACAAAACAATTAAAATCCCGCCTAAGAGCGGTGCTAATGACGATATTAAGAAGCAAGCCAAGTCATGTGACGCTGAGAGCCAATGAGAAGAGACCTCGTTCTCTACTATGTAGGATCCGTAAATATGCATCGCAGTGGTCTAGTAGTAAGGTCTCGGCTTCGGGGTTACTTCACGTGTACACGTTAAATCTATCGTACAGATTTAAACGCGTTTCCGTTGGTGTGGCATGAAACCTTGGAGAGAGGATTCAGAACGAGACGTTAAGGTGACTAATCTAAACTAGAAGCGAATAGGAGTAACTTACTAACTAACACTAGGGTTTGCCCGCACCCAAGATCATGGCGACCCCTTACCGGTTTGAATGAGCAGTCGTAGACGGGTGTTATCGACACCCGTACGAGGCGCCACGACCCCTAACAAGAAGATGAAGCCCCAACAATTCTAAACAAGCTATCTACCTGACCCATTTCCACTCATCAAAGGCGCCACCCAACATCCCAGCCAATGCCCAGACCACTTATCTATAATTAGAAAAAGAAATACAGAATATTAACAAAATAATGAAAGAAAACAGTCTCTAAAAGAAGAGTCCATAAAAAGTCCACAATAAATGTCCGATTCTTTAAGAGTCCCTCGTCGGAAGTAGAGCAAGAATACTTAATGTTGATTACCACAGAAGATCCAACTTGATCGTAATTGGCCGGATTTATTTAAATCCCTAGACTCTCTTGGTTTTCCATACAAACAATTCAAAGTTTGGCTCAGGAGTAAATGTTCTGAAGAAGCACGAAAGTTCCATATAAAAGTATGTGTTTAGGAATTTAACCACAGAAGGAAAAGTCGCCAATTTTGATGTAAAGAATAGGAGTAACTGCCAATAGGACACTAAGGAGTATAAAAAAAATGTAAGAATGATAGATTTAACAGAAAATATATCAATAATATATAAAATGATTCTGCCTTTGCAGCCACTGGAAGGCAGACGGATGTAGTGCAAGGACGAAATTCCATGCCTCTTCTGGGAGTGGAGTAGATAATTGCTACCATTCCATTTGGACATTGATGAACGTCCTTGTAATTTTCGTACTTGAGTTGCTACTTTTCTTCAATAATTGACAGCTTCTAAGGTTACAGCACCACATGTCGATGATATTTGGTTCTAACGCATGGTACTATGTTTACAAAATTCCTGACCTTACTCTCCAATCTCCTACAAGAGTAACTTAAATAACTGTCATAGTTTGCTTACAATTACTTTTTAAAATCCCCATCCTCCTCAGGGATCCTTTATTTGAACCCATTGTAAACTATTAGATGGCAGAAGCGTAGTTTAAACAACCATCAGATAAGTCACAGTCATTTCACTTCCATATCTCGCCAACATGCATTTGGTTAGGGAGACGTCACTTTTCCCGTTGTTAACGTGCGGAAAAAGTGACGTCTCCCAACCCAACCGGGGGTACCAGAGTAGACCCGTACGATTGGCGCTCTAATGCAAGTTGTTGGCAATAGAATGCATTACTGAAATTTTTATTAAATCAATTTACAACAAATAGATGGCAGCCTGAGTGTTGATTAAAAAATAAAAATAAAATGATGTTTTTCACTTGGGGCTACATCTTTTTAGCTTTATTTGTACGCTTGAGAATACCACGTTTTACTCTACACTGTTGAAGGAAATTCATTATCCGTATTATTATTTATTAAAATTCATATGTGTTTGACTTTATAGAATTTTATCAAGGAGTTTTTTCTGAAATAAACCCCAGAGTTGTCAGCTGTAACAAACTATTTTTTAGCCATAAACCATACATAAAACAGTGTGTGCGGGATACGAATTAGATGCAAGCTAAAAAAAACCGTAACTGTGCTCGCTTTAGACAACGTAAAACATAATAAAGACAACGTAACATAAAAGAAAAAGCGAACGTATTGTGCAGACATCTATTAACATACCCAGCTTATCTAAACTGGTATTTAAGTCAATTCTCGAATTAAAACTTTGCTTTTGGATAATTTGAGGAAAATGTTTTTACGTTTCTCTCTTCCAAAGTGTTAAACCAAAATAGGACTTTTTAAAGTATTTTTCCCATGTTTTGGTCAAGAAATGAAAGTCAGAAAACATTTTAAAATCAGTTTTTAAAAGGTCGGGCTTTTAAGGGTTAAATTTAGCTATACTTGTAATGAAAAGTCAATCATAAACTATTTGCTTTTGCATTCTGGTCAAATTCACCCTTGGCACTCCTCTGGTGCATCCACGGTGACATTGAGTTGCATGCACAGTTTAGGATCGGAACGCATATCATATAAAATTTTATTCAAAAGATTTACATATGATTTTACCGAGACCACAACTTCTTGTTTTGGATGCTGGTCAAATTAATTGCGTTGTCCTTTAAGAAATTTGTCCGTCGAATGTTGCCTGAGAAGTAGAATAAGCATCTAATTAATTTTTAGAGGGAAAAGAGTTTAAAATACCATAGAACTGTTGTAGTTAATGTGTAATTTGTGCCATAAGAAATCGAAAGAACATCATGACTAGCAGAAACCTGACCACCAACCAATTTAATAAAATATTTTCGTATTATAGGACAACCTATCACAAAAAATCGATTTAAATGGTCCATTTAGGTAATCGCTTGCGGTCCAATCTAGGTAACTTCTGGACAACAACAAAAAAATTCCAATAATCATTTTTTTAAAACTATTTTAACAAAATTATTACAGTAAAGTGTAGCCAAATAAATTTTCGAAAAATAGATATAATGACATATTTCAATGCTTAGTTTAGAACACCGTAGGAGTTTTTTTGTTTGTTGTTAAAATAAATAATTAATGGATAATACCTAGATCTAAACAATTGTTCTATAAGTGTAACCACATAGAGATTTCTCTCAAAAGGCTTTCATACACCCCATTTACAAGGTTACAGCATAATTCGCCTATTTTACAGTCCAAATATTTAATACGGTTGAAGTTATGACACTTGTCCAATCTAAGGGCCATCCAAATTTAGCAGCTCTCCTCTATAATTAAAAGTTGCAGGAAGTACTAAATTTACTCAATTCCAAATCTTCCATGAACCAATATTTCTGAGTTAGAAGCCACGTGACTAATATGTGGGCAACTTACGTCACAGTTTTCGCCGGGGGTAAAAACATATTCCGCGTTAAAAGAAAGCCTAAAAAAGACAAAAGCGAGATGACCTTAGTGATACCCCAGCAAGAGCTATGTCTTGGCACAAGTCGCAGAAAGTAACAACAACCCCAACTGACCAAACCGTCTCTTTAACTCTCAGCCCCAAATCTCTCCCTTTTCCAACTTTAAAAAGAGCCTCCTATCGCTTTCCAAAACAATGAAATTATATCGAGCTGATCGAATGCGATCAAAAACCCACACATGCAGGCGCGGAGTCGCACACAGTGAGCAGCCCCGGCGCCCCCCCCCCCCCAACGAAGGAGCCGAAGGAAAGGGAAGGAGATAAAGGAGCATCTTTTCTCCTGATGGTGAAGAAGGAGGGAGGAAAAAAAATCGTTGAGTTTGTGGACGCGACCGTACATAGATTTGGCAAGTGTACAACAAGGAGCGGCGAAGGGGGGTTTTCCTGGCACTTAGCCGGGGAAGCTGCACTGCAGAGATGTGCAGTCCTGCCGGGGTCTTCTGCATCGAACTCTGTCCCGAACGGACGTTCCGGGGTTCATTAGATGATCGTCAGCTTTTTCAGAGTGGGGTGGAGGGTTTTTTTCTCTGTGAGATGGAAGGGTTCATTGTGGTAATGCCGGCTCAATTATTTTATCGTTGGACGGGTTTTTGAAGAGAGATAGGTAGGTGTACATTTGCGCAGTGTACATGTAATAGGTTTAAGGGGTAAAAGTGGTGTTTGGTCCTGTCTTTTATAATATCGACTGTTAATCCGTAACTGCAAGCTATTATACGCATTCATCAACGTGGGAACTTATCTCGTTATTCTCCGTTAGTCTCAATCATTTTCACCCTTAAATGGTTGCAATGCATCTCACGGATTTAAATTTATACTATAATATATTCATCTGGTTTCGAAATCCTTTATAATCTGTTACTGCAAGCTATTATGCGCATTCAACAACGTGAGCACTTAATTCTTAATTCTCCGTTAGTCACAATCATTTTCACCTTTAAATGGCCGCAATGCATCTCACGGATTTAAA
>BGPR01006942.1:0-60428 GCA_013235015.1 Araneus ventricosus
AACTTCCTTATCAAAAGAAACCAGAGAAAATTTAAGTTCCTTCAATTGCTTTATATATTTCCAGGACTTTCATTTCCTACTAAAGGTGTGGTTTGATGGATGATAATCCTACCAATCCTTTGATACACCTGAATGAAATTCATTTTCAAATAAGTACTCTCGAAGTTGTAGGTCCATTAGAAGTTAAACTAACACGCTCCATATCATGATCTGAATTGTAATGTAGGAATGCAAACGGAGAATATTCTAACAGTACCGGTTTTTATCATTTCAAATGAAAAATGCTATAATTTTTTAAACTGAATGTTTGACAGTATTTTGTAGTTTGTGTGTTGAGGTATAATCTATAGGTTTGTGTTGAGGTCTGTGTATTATTTTATATATTAAGGTATGTTGAGATACTTATCCCTGAAACGGCATTCAAAAAGGTGTGCATTAAAGTTGGTTTCCTTGTTTGATATTTTTAAGCTCTCTCATTAGCTTTCCGAACTCATAATTACTGTCAGAGTCACTTTTAGAATCTGTTTAAATGCATTTAAAAACAGATATTGATCTTAAAATTTTCCTCTCCCTATATTCTTTTTCATGTGTCTTTAACACTTATAATCTGATGACAACTCTCCCATAAACATTTTCTCTTACTTTAAAGACCAGCAGTGTTACAGTAGCTGACATGAAACTAAATACACTGGAACATTTGAGCGCAATATCGATACGAAAGAATGTTTAGAACAGCATTCAAGCCATATCACATTAAATTGATCGCTTTCCTGACAATTAATCTTTAAATTTTTGTTGAATTTTTTAAAGAAACCATTTAGTTTGCAAAGCTGATCACAAAACTATCTGTACGGAATAAATATCTTCGTTTTGAAGATTTTAACATTTATCCATTTTAAAGTATTACTTTTATCATCTCGTAGCTCATACAAGTCTTCTACTATTTTCCTCACCTGTATGATATTGTAATATTATACAGTTAATCGAAAATTATACTTGAGAATGTGAATTTGTATCCTTAAACTTCAACTTTGTTTCATATCCATAGATGATTTACTTCTTTACGAGAGTTGCAATACTATTTTTCTAAACCCTTACGAAAGTTGGCTCAAATTTTGTCATCTATCTTCAAATTTCCAGTCCACTATTTACCAAACAGAAAAGAAAGAAATGTGAGATAACGTCTACAGTATTACGTAACATCTTTCAATCACTATCGAATAAATGGGGGAAAATCCATTTTCCATTTTTTCCATTTATTGCAGCATTTTATTGTTTGAGAGTGAAAAATGACGATCTCTAATATATCACTCCATAAAACTGAAAGTGCAGCGTAAAATCTTCAAGAAACAATATACAATATGGGATAAGAAAATAACATTCTGTGAAGAATTTTCAGTTTTTCTCTAACTTAAAGCATTGTTTAAATAATAAAACACTTTGGGAAAGATTGAAAAAGGGTTTTTTTGTAAAGTTAAGCTTGTTTTCTTTAGGATTTTAGAAAACTGCTGTTTTATGGGGTAGTGTAAATTTCGAGTCTATGAAAGCTGCAATCACCGTAGATTATGTTCTGAATCGGAACAGATGCAAGCAGATCTCGACAAGTAATCGAATCTTGTTCATCAACTCAGACAGTTCTATCAGGATGCAGATATACTTTCAATTGTCGTCGGTAATTTCTGGAAAGGAAGGATAGAAGTATTTTAACATGAGACATATCAGTAGCCTAAATTCTGTATGTCAATTCAAAATTTAGGCATTTAAATCTAAAAAATAATAAAATGCAAACATTTGATTGAAATATTAATTATTAATCCGCTATAATTTGATTTAGGTAACAAATCATCAATTTAACAATATGCAGGCTGGTACGATTTTACTTGTATACCAGTTAACTTCAGTGCGACTGAGTATGCAACTGTTGCACATATCTGTCTGGCAACTGAAATTATAGTCTCCCTCTTTCGAAATTCGTTCTTTTCTTAACTGAATTCTAAGTGTTAACTTAAGTTATAACTAAGTGTTAACTTATGTAATTGTGAGTGATAATATGTGCTGATTATGAGAGACCGTTATGTTGCTTCCTCAGTTTCATGTCTTATTGCGAATCCTGCTCTCAACTGAATGCGTGATTAAATTCCTTAATTAACTAAGTTTATGGATAGATATATTTTCCATTCGTTTGTGTTTTATTCTTCAACCAGAAGAAAATTTCCTTGTGTCTTTCAGATTCTTTCCAAAAAAAATCTTAAGATCGAATATAGATTAATTTTGTTAAGTTAATCTCCATTTTAGAAGCTACACGAGGGATATCTTTGGGCGAACATCAATATTTTGAACCGTGTTCTGATGACGAGACAAATGAATCACTAGCTGAAGAAAGGGAACAAGTCACAAAATACTAATTTTATTGGAGACGTAAAAAGAAAACTATTTACTATGGTTCTAGTAAAGACAATTTTTTTTCTAAAAATGTGAGACTGTCTTCTAATGCACATTTCATGTACATTTTTTATTAAAAAAACACAACTATCCTCCTTTTAAAAAGGTTTTGTGTCTTGTACTTGTTCCCTTTCTGCAATTAGCGATTCAAATGTGATCTCCTTCTCTACACTTAGAAACGAGAGTCGGTGAAGTAAAGATCCCAAAAAAGGAAGTAAAAAGGTTTCAATTCGTATGGGATGTACCATAATTTTTTATTCTAACAGCATCTTTGTATGATACATAAAAAATGATAGAACCCCCTGCCGATTCTTAAGTAACTGTCATCCTATCTCATTTGTAAGATTTTACTTTTATAAGAAGAAATAAGAAATTGAGTCTTATAAAACAACTTAAAAGTGACGAAACAAGTATGACTATTTTATAGACTCTTTATCAGTCAAAATCCCAGCTATCTAACCTAATCTGTTTTCTTTTTAAACTTAATTTAACTTAATCTAATATAACGGAATCATATTTCAAGCATTTGTATAGCACGAGTGTGTTGTGAATAGAGCTATATGAGTAAAAGGTAAATTTAAAATCTTGATGTATCCTTTCTGCAGTTACCTTTCTTTGGTAAAATCTAAAAGTGCATTTCAACACATCAATGCATTTTATTAATGATTTTAGTATAATAATATAAAGAATTGTTTTACCTTACGTTGCTAGACTGTAAAGAAGATTTTTGGGAGAGTTCTTAACGCCTGATTAGATTTTTGGTAAATTTATCACCTTTTTCTTTACAAAAGAAATCATTATAATATTACTATTATTTTGCTGGGCAGTTTTGATGATGATCTGAAGAAGAAAAAATCTGAGATTTTATTGAATTCGTATGCGAAACTTACTATTTAGAATTCAAATCAAATCAATTAGTTTGAACAGCATGAGAAACATTGCCTAAGATGCCAGGGTTTTTAGATATAACAATCAAACTTCAAACAAAGCAAATCAGAAACTTCCTCTCACACGTTTATATCAAGATCATCATTTAAGTATTTATGTATGTCTACAGAACGCTGGGGAAAAGAATAAGTGCAAACATCTGAAGTCGATCTGATTTCGTTTGTCTTCAAGATGAATTTCAGGACCTCCATCTTTACATCACGGAATATGAAAATATAACATAACAGAAGTGAAAATTATTAATTAATTTTTTTACTTTTATTTGAAAATTTTTTCTTTCTAAATAATTTTAACTTTCAATCAAATCTTTAGCTGTATGTGGATAAATGTTTTCGCTAAAACTTATCATTTTATTATTTTAACGAAATGTTACACGGTTAAACATTTATTAAAAAATATTCTACAGATCCCCATTAAACTTTCAACATTTTTTAAATGGCGAAATTCAATATTTTTTAATGTAACTGCTATGCATATACATATGCACATCCAAAGGAGGATGAATTCCCTATAAAATTGACTATAAAGTAAATGTTTTTTTTTTCTTTTTTCATTGCTTGAACATTTTGGCAATTGCATTTGTAATAAAATTTTATTAAGCGTTGTATAAAAATCTTTTAAAACCAGTTCATTTTATTAATTGCCAAAAGCTGGAAACGCTATTTCAGAATAATTAATTGGGTCGGGGGGAAGGCGAAATTGTTAAGCTAAGATGTAATTTGTTTCAATGCTTAATTTGAAAAAATAGTATAATTAAATTAGATGAATAATGGGCCGTTAATCTATTTAATGCCCTATTTCACTGAAATTTGTTAAAATTCAATTCACTTTCATCTTGGGGGAAAATGCTTCAATTTTGCTTTTCTTTTTATTTAAAAAAGTTTTATATACTCCTGAAAGTACAGAATTATCAAATTTATTTCTATTTTAAGATAAATTCCTGATTAATCAAAATGAAAATTTTTACTTTTAATATGAGTTCCATTCTTCTTTAGTTTTAATTGTTTTATATTTCTTACCTTAATAATTTTGACTTTTTAAATTTTTATTTTCTTTGTAATTTAGATTTCAAGGTTTGTTCGTAAAATCAATAAAGTAGTTAGCCTTTAGTAACTACTTCGATAAAATTTTACATCGAACGAAGATCTTCATTCTTGATAACATATTCCAGTAGAATATTTAAAGTGTTTGCACCTTTCTGTTATATAGTTCTGGCTGATGGCTAGCTTTGAGTTTCTTTATAATGTATGACTATTTTTTCTTTGAATAAAAATTCTTTAAGATTTATGAAATACCAGAGAAATAAATAATGATATAAAATGTTGTAAAAACAAGAATTATCTTTAATTATAAAGCTGTTATATATTTTTCTGTATTTTTTTATATGCTAACTAATCTTAAATGTTAGATTCAATATTGTTCGAAACAATTCTTATATAGAGCAAAGAATTTAAAAAGTACTCATTATTGTTTTCTGAAAACTATGAACCTAAATTGCCAGATTACCGACTTTCAGATTTTATTATTTTTCATTATCAGAAGAATATTCGTACATAAATGTAACCAATTTTACTTTTGTGCTTATTTTTAAAATGATGCTCCATGCTTTAAAATTTTAATAAGGAAGCAGAATATGAAGAATTGCTAATAATCTAAAAATATTTCCTTTTTATTTAAAAAAAAGGAAACTGAAAATTAGCGCGTGAACCATAATTCAAAAAATATCGTTTGCGCGATGAAATATCAGTACTTCAACTTAAATGCATTGTGAAAAAGTTGTTCTTTAAATGCATTGCGACTATTATATCCTATACAGAAGAGTACATAAATGCAATATCATTTAGAAATTCAGCTTATTGATATAATGTGATATATTGATTTGAAAATCGCTGGCCAAATTCGTAAGTGAAAGTATTTTTATCATCATATGTTATTCACATAAAACTGAACTATTATTACACATGCCGTGTACAACATATGATCATATTGTTACCATAGTAGCAAGTATTTGGAAAAATTACCTTTACTGTTCGGTGGAAATATTATAGTTCTTTACAGAATATCAGGTAATAGTTTTGTCATTTATATCTCTTTATTTCGCTGATATAAAAGACTTCACGAATGTCAGCATTTTCATAATTTTTATGGTCCAATTTTTGGTTCCAAGATTCCAACTTTCCTAATGAAGGTACTTTTTGGAATAACATTTTGTAGCATTTCTTTTAAACACATTTTAAATATGGATTAATTTTACAGTTAATTAAAATTTTAGTAACTGTAAAATAACTTATTGAAAACAGAAAAATGTTAATTAACACCCTAATTAAAATTTTTATGTTTCTAGTTTTACATTATATATTGATAAATTATAAACTTAAAAGACAATTTTCTGAAATACAAAAATGTAGTAAATCATTTTTTTTTAATTTTTTTCTTGCTTTGAGTTTTGCTGATTTTGGCATAGTTGTGGTGGTAAATTAGGAATATATCAGCAACTTGAATGAAAGAAAATTAAATTCTTAATGCAATTAAACTTGAAAGAAAAAACTCAAAGAATGAAGAGAATCAGGTTATAAAAAGTCAAATTTTAAAAACTATTAAGAATTATAATTTTTTATTAAATTTCTCAAATCTTTTTTAAAATGTCAATTCATGTAAAATAAATAAATATTCCATGAATAATCATGCTTTTACTATTTATTTTTATTTTTCATTTAGTTCTAGTGCTAAAAGTTTGACAATTCGAAGGCTTTGCGTTGTTATGTTCTATATGTACATAATGTAAAAATTACTGAGACATTTCGTAAATTTCTAAAATTTTTCCTTTTGTGAAACAAAAAAAACAACAAAGTGATCATTAAAGTTTATATTTATGCGTTTTATAAGTTAAAAAGTTTTCATAATTCATCATGAAACGTTATATCGTTAGATTCTAAACCATAATTGTGATTTTTTTTATATTTCAGAACCTTTTTATATGAATAGGGTTAAGATTATTGTAGTCATAAACTGGTAAATGCTATCAAAGAAGGTTAAGAATATATGAAACATCATTATAAGAATTTTATTCTGAAATTTAAACTCAAAATTCATTTTCCGTTAACAAACACTTCTTCTTTAACAGATTATCATGTCTTTTAAACAAAATTATTTTCTCATGGTAGCGTGAAAAAAAGAAATTCTTTCTCATAATAGAATTATCCTCATGTTGTTAAACGAAAATGTAAATATTTCGTTAATTCAAATGTGTTAGAAGCACGCATATATATTTTCGCGTCTCAAAATTGTTTTACCTCACTTAAACGTATGCAAAAGCTTTACAGGAAAAACAAAAAGCATATTCTTTACTAAATTCTTGTGGATATTTTAATTAGCATATCATTGAATATTTCAGTTTATGTAATCACACGTACGCTTTTTCTAAATAGTATATCTAAATCTTTGAGAATTTCCTGAAATTAATTACTATCGTGAGACTTCTCTTTTCTGAAAATATCATGTTCGTAGTTGCCCGGCTGATTTGAGGAAACTTTTTAGAGTTTTTAAATATTTTAAAAGGTTTTTCTTTTAAGATTTTGTGGTGTGTTTGTTGTGTCTGTGTTTTGTTGTTTCCATGTGGTTTTGTTCTAATATATACCTTCGTGACTTTTAATTAACTTGTTTCTAAATTAATATTTAAAAAAAAGAATTCTGCTGAGAGTAATTATATGTCTGTTGTTGAATAGCTACTATGTGCTGTCGGTTTGTTATGGATTTTTAACTAAATGTCCTTGGATGTTTTACAGGCTGCATATGTATTTTTACCCATTGGGGTTCTCATGTATATCGTCTATATGTGAATTTCATTTTTTATGTAATTAAATACCACCCCTGTTTTGGGTGGGGCCTGTACTTTATAACCATTTTCTCTGTTGTTTGTTCCCTCTCCGGCCAGTGAAAAGCCTTATACCCGTCCGGGTAGGCTGGGTAAGTTGGGTCGGGGTAAAAGTACTTAATCACCTTCTAATCTTGACATGACTTGAACTAACTAAAGTAAACCCATAAATGTGAGTGCCTGTGAAAATTCATAACTACTACTTCACCATGTAGTTGCCAAGTTACATAATAATTACAGATAGATTCATGAAAGAGAAGATAATGTTATGAGAAATCTAAGGGGTCTTTCCTCCTTCCGTTATCTTTATTTCTTAAGTTAAATTAGCATTTAATCAAAAAAATGAATACGACGTGCTCCTAAATATTGGCGCACTTCGTAACTAATCCTTCTGCTAAACCTGACATGTTACCAATGGAGACAGATATATGAATTTTATATATTACTAGGTTTTTTTTATTAAAGAAGAATTTGTTGGAGCACTTTATGTTTTGGTTCGTGAATTTCATTCATTTTACTCAAATTTTGGTAGAAAAATGACATAATCAGTAATACCTAAAAGCAAACATAATTATATCTTTGAATTTGAACTAACTAGAAGCAGTACAGAAGTTTCTTCGTTATTGAGTTTGATTTGGAAAAAAAATTTAAAAACACTTATGAATCACAACTAATGAGATGGGATTGCTAAACACTCCTCCTCTCTTCTTGTTTCCATTCCGTCTATTACAGCAGTTGTGGAAACGAGATTACATAAAGGAATGGATAAAAATAACTCCCTTCATTCGTCTAGGAATATTTATCTGGCTTCTTACGTAAACACTGAAAAAGATGAAGCGAGAATAGTGTTTTCAAGACACTCAAATGCAATATTTCATTGACTTCTTTTTATTGTACTTAAAGCTGTCGACAGAGCTGTTTCGACGAGTTTCTTTTTTCCCAGAAGAAATTTTAAAATTGGAATAAGTTTTCCTAAAAATTTACTATTTTTTAATTAGTAAATTTATATTTTTGTGTGATATTTTATATAGTTATTGGTTAGTATTTTTAAAATATTAAAATGCAATGAATAACTTTTTATTTATTTTAAATTCAGAATAGCATGTTTACCTATTACTAATTGCATAATAACTGTATATTGTATAATAAGAGTATGAAAACAGATAGTCGTCAAGAGAGATCAGCAGGTAGTAAAACCATGTTTACATTAGCACAATTATAGTAGCGATTAGCATTTACAGTAGTAGTTGGAAATCATTTGACACACAGGTGATCACATCACTGTCAATAAAAACAACAAAGTCCTGCTTATAACTTATAATATGAACTTATTCGAGGAATGTTACTAGCGTGGTCTTGAAAGAGTCCTTTGGCTACCATCTAGGCCCAGTGGCTATCCTAAAGTAGGCTTGGCTTAATATAGGCACATCTCTATCAAAAGTATATTTACACCATACAAACACAATATTTGATAATCAAATGATGATACCAATAAAATGAAAACTTCATTCATTAGCATGAAATGATTTCGAAAACTTTTCCTGAGCGTACCTGTTTGTTCTCCATCTGAAATAAAGACCTCAGATAAATTCAAAAATATACGATTGAAATGTACCATGCCCACTCTGCGTTTGGAACTGTTAAAGGGTTGAAGGCCTAGGCTTCTAAACGAAAGGAATATCTAGGATATGATTGATATTCAGAGTAAAATTTAAAAAATATTTGACTTTATATTCAAGGTGGTCATAAAATAATATGAGGCGTTTGGAGCTTTATTGAAAAAGGTCTTTTCAACCAGATGTAAGCAAAGTTGGTGTACATGCTATTCCGACCATAGAATTTCGATTTATGCATTAAAAAAATTGTTCTAATTTTCGCCACCAGCTGCACTGTGGTATTGGAACTAATTAGGGTGCTGAATATGCAGTTGAGATATATGTGATATTTTAAGTTTTTAACTTTCTTAAATCATTTTTAATAACACCTCGTTTCAATTATTTCTACTTCCATCTTAATAAACGCTCTACGACTTTCATTTCGAATCTTCCGGAAAAATCCCCTTTTTAGCATATATAACCTCTCAGCGCATTGTTAACTGCCCTTTTTGATTCAAGCATGTAAGCTGACAACAGCAGCGCGCCGCTTGGGCGTAACCTCTTTAATCCTGGTCATGGAGCTACGCATGAAATGATCCCTTTGCCTATGAAAAGGTAACCTGTCTTCCATGATTGAATAAAAGGAGTTGGAATCAACTAAAGTCTTTTCCTTGATTAAGATATTCTACATTTCGCCTTTAATTAAGATATATATATATATATATATATATATGAAAGTTTAGAAAATTATGGATAATACAGATTTTGTCAATCACCGTACTCCAGCTGTTTCATTTACTGAATATGATATTACTATTATACCTATTCTAATAAACTTTAATGAGCCGAAGAAAAAATTTGTTAATTTCATAAAAAAATGAATCTTACAAAAATCTCTGTGTGTTTTGCTGAAGTAACATCAGATTTTACAACAACAATAGGACTGTTTGATTTACCATTGCTCATTTATTTATCACTGCTTCTAAATAAATAAAGAGTCAAACGTTTAAAAATTTGATGCCATTTAATTCGGTTCGGTCACCAAAACTTATTATCAGGTTATCATAAGAATCAAGCAGTTTCATTCTACTGTTTACTTTCACTCCAGCGATAACGCAGTTATTTCAATATTAATTACGAAATTAACTACCCGTATCTAATGGCATTTGAAGTGTATCAAGACTGGTTCACTTTGAAATCTCTAGCTTTATGATCAAGCCCCAGTTATATTTGTCTGGCACATGGTCGTGCTTGACACATCGATTTTCAAAAGAGTAATGACGTTCAACTGAAACAAATGATTCTAGCATAGTAAGATGATATATTGAGAACTTAATGTCCTATGCATAAGTCTTTTCGTTGTTAATGATCTCCAATATAATGGGCACATCTGCAGAATAATACAGGATTTGATGAAAATAGTTTACCAATTCGAAAATTATATCTCATAAATTGAAGTTTTCTTTTAAATGGCTCTAAAATAAATTATCCATCCAGCATGGTTAATCCAGTAACCTCTAATTTCGTAAACAGAAATTAATGATTAATATAATGAAATAAAACTACTGAATGTGTATTTTTTTATGTATTTCTTATCTATTCAAAAGTTTCTGCTAATACAATGGGGTAATTACAAGCATGATTCATTAGTATTAAGGGGCGAAATTCATTACAACAATTGGTTTATTCATCAATCTGAACTTTTTTAGTAAATTGGGTACCATAAAAATAAAAAAAGATGATATATTTCACAATTTAATGAGTTCTTGTTAAAGCATGTTTTTCTATACTTTGCAGCTAGTAATTATAAACATGGTTTGTTAGCATTACCGTATATCATTTGTGAAATTCATTATATCCCTTTCAAATTATTTGATTGATCAAGTTCAATTGTTTTTTGAAAGTAAAAATGACAACAATAAAATAAAAATAATAATGTGTTTCACAATTTAATGAGTTCTTAGGTATATTTTTTATACATTCGTGTAGATAGACAAGAAGAATTCTGAAAGCTGAAACAATTTTTTGAGGTGAGAGTTAACATAATTTAAGAAACTTTCGTCTTTGTCTTTAACAAAATATACTTTTGGCAAACATTTTATTGCTAAATTTAATCAGGTAAACAGAACTAAATTTTTCATTGAGCATATTAAAATTTGAAAAAAAACTCATTGCCTGTATTAAAGCTATGTCAGTTTATCTACAATGCTGTCTCATGAATATGTTTCTACCTGGAACCAATTATTACCTCAATAAATTCACTTGCCCCTTTTAATCGCAATAAAAAAATACTTAAAATTGCAAGTACTGCTTTTAATCTTTTCCTTTTATAAAAAATATTCATATTCCAGTTACTTGATTTGTATGAGACAGAAAAGATTCTTATAACGTTTGATTATCTTGATTTGTAAGAGCAGATCTTAGTTAATTTGTAATAATTTTGATTTTTTTTCTAGTATTACATAGCTTATGAAAAAAAATCGTTCTGACTTCCCTAATAGGCTTTCTCAATCTGCTGTTTGAAACAGATGGCATCACGGTTTGTTGTTAAATGCTCATAAGAGTGAATTTTTCAGAAGTAATAAATTTTATACTAAATTAAATTTATGTAAGAATAATAAATTATAAAAGTCTCTTCATTTTCTGTACAATTATTAAATCACATAATAAGATAGCATTTTGAATATTTCCGTAAATTTAAGAAATTCAATCATTGTTGTGTCGTTTTCAGAGAATGCTTCTTTCGCATCCCCAATTTAGTTGCATAGCTATGAACGTTTCTACGATGTAATCGATATGTCAAAAAATTACTTTTCCCGACAGTTTAATTATTATCATCAAAAAATAATATGTGATCGTAAGTTTTTCCAGGGCACTAAAAAAATCAATGACGTATTTGCCAGCTTGCGTAAAATATTCGGGCACGCGTTCACTTCACTCAATGAATTTTTGAAAGTCTGAAAAGATTTACATTTAAAGAGCTCTGACTTCCATATAAAAACAAAATAGTTCTCAGGCTGCAGTGGCTTGCGACCCTCTCTTCCAGCCGAACAATTCATATCATAGAAAGGGCAGAAAAGGGGGGGGGTGCTAAATATCGATCATGGTGCTGTTATTAGACAGGGTGTGTGAAGGCTATGAAGAAGGGTGGAATGATGATCTAATAAATCGTTCCTTTCTAAAAATATGTCAGGCGCTCAATGAATTGGGGAAGCGTCCTTCTGGAAAAGGTTACTTCACCGGCATTTTTCTCCTCTCAAAAGAAGAAAAAACTGTGCTGAAATAAAAAAGATGATGGGATCTAATGCAATGGTTGTTTGTTTTTTAAATGAGATTATGTAACTTGCAAATATTGACTTGTGATAATATAAGAAATTGAAAAAGCTTTTTTTCTGATTGTTGTTACAGTAAAAACTTTTGTGTGTGTCGCTCTTTACAAGGAAATGCCAAAACAATGACGCTTTCGGCTATATGAATTTTAATTAGTAAGATTAGAAAATGCATGTAATGGTTTTGTATTCTGTCGTGTATACAGTTTCATAGTCTCCATTGTAACAGGTTAAAGTCTGGAAATGTTGTAGTGTCATAAACTAGCCCATTCACAAAATTCATGACATAAAGATGAGATAATGATGCCTTTACGAAAAATAAAATTATTATTGAATGTCTTTGTTATGAAACTTTATGAGAATTCCTGCACTTAATTCAAGAGACGCTCCAAGCTCGTAGCAGTCTGAGTTTCGCGACCCGATTCCTTGAAAGATCCGCTGTGTGTGCAGTGCTAGCTGAATATTAAATCTGTCGAGGGTCAAATATCCTCCCGCTGTTCTCGTGAGGAAGTTTGGAGAGACTCGTCCCAAAAAAACTCTCGTGTAACTTAAAATTGGCTCATTAATCTTACTTAGCTGCATCTGCAGTTATTTCCATTATGAATAGAGGACCATAAAACATGACCAACAAACTTCGTAAGTTGCAGATATCATTAAAAGTTAATTACGAAAGATTAAGATTTCTAAATAATATTCTCTGAAATATGTGCCAAATTTCGAATCTTAAGTTCATATAGTCTTTTTATAGCCGGCTACGGGAGATTATAACATTTTTAATGTGAAATTTAACATTTCGCTCCCATAAGAAGTCAGTTATTCCTGCCTTTCGAATTTAACCTTAATGTATTCTACTCTGTTCTTTGGTAACATTTTGGTTAAGTATTCCACAGACCCAGAAAGACTCATCTTTTTTTACAAATTTACGATGCGTTTCTCTGTATATAGCTGCCCACAATTTGATCTAATTTAAATCTCGCGATTTTAAGTATAAACATGTTTTCCCAGATAACGAAAATATTTTTCCGTTTTATCAAACATTCGGAATTTACCTTTTGTTTGTTCGAGAAACAGAAATAATAACGCTTACTTGATAATGCATTTGGAGAATGAATGAAGTTCCTATATCATATTTCTTGAAAGTAAGCTATATATTTTCTTTTTAAACGGAACAACTTTTTTTGCGAACGACTGTGATAATTGCTTGCTTTGTTTGAATTCAAGTGAAATGCTTACGTTTAATTTGACATATGTGGTTTTTTTATTCCCATTTAAATAAATATCATTTTTTTCGAAATGATTCTAAATTAAAGGAAGGAATAATCATATATTATGAAGTAATTATTGCCAAAATCTTTTAAGTAATGTATTTTTATTCGCGGATCTTCCACCGAAGTGAACGCGTAAGCAACGCATTATTTTTACTTCATTATTGAAAGGATTGTATCGGAATCTGCACATCCAGTGTTGTGCGAATGTTCAAGTACTATAGTTGCGTATTGAAATTTTCAGAAATTAAAAGAAACAGCTCAATGAAGTCGCATAAAGAAATAGCGAAAGTTATCCGAAATACTGATTATATTCTAAATAAAGCTATTATAATAAACAGAAACTTGTTTTTATATTAATAATTCAGTATTAACAGGAAATCTACATAATTTATAAATAAAAATCTTCCACATTGTTCAGTACTTTATTTAAATGCTTTGGCTTGGGAGTATTTGATTTTTAGAAAAACACGTACATTGCGGTTTAATATTTATTATCATGAGATGAAATAAAACACCAAAACAGTTATGCCTTATTGAAAATTGCGAAATTTTATTTTCCGAAATTATGTGTGTATTCAGATTATAGCAAAAGGTTTTTCAAAACAAAAATTATTCTTGGTTTCTATGCTGAACTTCCATTTTCATCTTTGGTTAATTATTAAATTATTTCTAATTATTACTAATTACTAAATTTCTCCTTCTCTTAGTAGGGTCTAATGTATAAAATGAGTTTCGACGATAGTTTTGATGCGCCAAGAAAATGTTTTGATACTTTCCATTTTCTTTGTCTTTTTAAAACTGTTCAAAATTAAGAACTTTGATTTCGTTGAACATTTAAAAGAAAAGGACAATATAATTATTATAAAAGATATGGATATTATTTTTTAATATCTCTTCCTAATAACATTAAAATCCCAGAAATTGCTCCGATTCACTTTATATTTCTGTAACAACTTTTATGATCATTTTCAAATAAATCTTATTATTGTTATGGTATTTTAAATACCAAGTCTGAAATGCATAAAAATGCAGTTCAATGTATTTTACATTAATTTTATTGGATATTTTTGCCGTGATATTCTGTGCTTCATATTATATTTTAATCTAGGTCTTACGAATTCGGATTTTTAGCTTTTGATTTTTTGAAATCGACATCTTTGTATATATCTTTTATTCAAGAATTTTTCTATTTTCACGGTTGGTGCTATTAGGGGGATAGCGACTAATTTTTACGATTTTTCGTATGTCGTTTTTCAGAAAAAAGCACTAATTAATATCAAAGGGGGGCCTCCCCTCCTGATGAACGGTTGCCATGATATTTTTCAATTTGTGAAGTTTGTTTGTGTTTTGTTTTCTTTTGTTAGTCCTTTTGTTTCTTGCATGTATTGATTTATATATATTCAGAGATAGAGCCATATTTTTCCTTAAAGAAAGATTTTTTTGTTGAAAACATCTCATCATTTATTTAAAGATTTCGAAAATTAAAATAATGTGACTTCTTTTTATAGAATTTGCTGCATAGTCCATAACTTACATTTCTAAATGTGAGCCTCCCGGCTTATTGGTAATTATTGTCTTCCAAATATTTTCTCCAAGAACTATCCAGTCATGAAAGTAATTGTAAAATGAAAAATCATTATTCACGAGGAAGTTTTTTCAACCCTAACATATAACAGCAAGGCAATATCTAACCCAGCAACTGATAAGTTCTACTGTTACTGATTTCTCCCTTATAACATGTGTCTATGATAAAAATGATAAATATTCCTTGCGTTAATTTGAAGTGCATAGTAATCAACCTGAATAGCAATTATTCTCTTTTTTTGCTTTAGTTTAAAGCTTGTTATTAGATTAAAACCTCTCATCAGACATTTTTTTAATTAAATGCGATAACATATTTCTCTAAAGATTATCGTTTTGTCTACTCTCCATTAATGCTAAAATCCACAACAAAGGATCGATGTTATTTATATATGAGTATTTGTACATTTTTGTTCAACGCCGGTTATCATATTTACTACTGTTATTATAACTTTTTCTACTTGAGAGTAAAAATCGATACGCAATTTTTACAAACACTGAGAAAGAAGTAACGTTTTGTAAAAGGCTTTTTTGTTTAGTTTTGTATTTACTCTGAATAATAGACTTAACTATGACAATAATATCAGATAGTTCTGGAATTTACAAGTAATTGTGGTGTAGGTTTTAAAGTGTTCATTCTATGCAGGAAAAGAAACTGCTTGCGTGTCAGTAAGATATCGTGACCAAAGAATAGGCTTCTGCAAAAAGTTCTGAAAGAGCTTTGCCCTTCTGACGATGCTAAAAGGTACTTTTTTGTTCCCTTCCGGTTTCTTATGTGTACTTGCATGCATACCATTTCCCCTTTGAAAAAATTACCCGAATAAAAAAATAAACTGAACCCTTACATCTTGTCCTCATGAAAAAATTGCTTCTTTTCTTACCTTGATCGGATCTCAAGAGCATGTTTGAAGGCGTGCTTGTCAGTTTTTAGAAAAATTATGCGATATAATATTTTTAAATTATTATTAAATGTAGGACAAATGAAAAATTTAATTATTTACAATTTCTTCTAGAACAAAAAAAAATGGTTTGATTATTTTTTATCTGTATTAATAAAGAAGCAAAAGGGAAATTAATAATCTTCCTTGTAAATCATTTCCATTAAACAATAAAGATACAAACTTCTGTTTCGGTAGATGTCTTCACTTATTTAGTTATATCTTGTAAATAAACCTCTAAATAAGACCCCCTTGACATTCTTATCCCATTTGTAAGCGATGAAATAGCTGGACCCTCTTCTTGAGTCCTCTCTCAGTTTGCTTGTACTGGAAAGTCTTGTAGGTGAATCTAATTTGAATAAATAAAAAACTATTTTGCTTTCTCTGCACCCACCTAAACTGACGGTCCAAATCATCAATATCCCCTTTACGCAATGACACTAATTATGGATCATATCCGACACACTTAACTCTTCTCTAATATTGTATTATATGCTTTCAAATTACATTAATTTTAATAACTTACTGCAGGCCATTTTCAATTTGGATGGAATAAGTAAATTGTAGTAAGAATTTCAACTAAGTGAGCAGTTAGAAGTAATTACAGACTAATTCAGATATTGGCATCTGTTTCCTTTTTTTGACCTTCAAGAGAATAACTTAGATAATTACTGATATGTCAGAACCATTAAAATATTGATATTTTTCCTTTCTTTCACATCAAATAAATATGTCTTATTTTCATTCTATTCTATTGAATTACTTTGAAAGTTTTGACCTTTCATTTGTAAATTTTAAGAACGATTCTGTGAGAAATTTCCAGCTTAACATAGTAACTTCCGAAAACATTCGCCATATTATTAATAAGGCGTAACATATATGCATCACTCATTCATGGGCAAGTTCCAGAAGTTTGGGGGACAAAACTAGCATTTATGTCATATAAAACATCTTTCAATATTGTTCAAAACATTAAATATGATGATACCTGTGAAATGTATCACCATATGATGCACTGAAAAGAAAAGTTTCAACTTTGTATTTCTGCAGAGAATCTTTCATCATATCGCAGTTTTGCAGCAACGAATTCATCCATTTCGTACTATAATTGCTAACCTTGAGAATATTGTATTCTGTGACATGCAAAGCTGTCCAAATATATTTATAGGATAATCAAATGACCGATTGTGGTAAATAAGAATTCTGGAATGCGAAATTCTATTGGGAAACAGGAAATGTGTGATATACCATAATATGAAGCAGATAAAGTTTCTGAATTATGTTTTTGAATTTTGTTTCCTATTTTATAAGTACAAGGATCGTTTCTAATTACTGAAAGTTTGGCTATTTAAGAAAATTATGACGACCACCAGTAATCAATTGTATAGTATAAAACCAAAAGAGGTTTTGAATTCTTTGTCACTGGTTACTAGAAACCCAACATCAGAAGCATTAATATCGTCAAAACCAAAATATTTTCTAACAGTTTCTTTAACTGTTGTAGATCGTACTTTGCGCTGTATTTTATGCATTGTTCAATAACCCAACATTTAATAGCAGCCCAATAATAAACTTTCAGGATTAATTTTCTGGAATTGCATTTATGATTTAAATCTTCTAATTCCGGCAGGAATATACTCTTAATTGTGTTAAGCAAAAGTTTGGAGGGTTGTGTACTGTCTGAAGTTTGAACCTTTGAGATACAGTTCGATAGCCCATAATGCAAATGTGAAATTATCGTAAAAGACAACTTAAGTAGACAGTATGAGATAAGCCATGACATTTATCAATACACCTAGTAAAATAACACTAAATATGATCATAAGGATTTAAAAAGTATTTGGTATATTTTGCCAGGATTTAATTTTAAGTTCTATAAATTAATTTTCTGTAAAATGAAACTCTACGAAGTGGTTAATTTTATGGATACGTTTTCATATACTCAAGACACATAAAAACATGTACCGCGTCATTCACCGGTGATGCGATCGCCCATAGCTACATGCTATCGACTACGATTGTAGCTGGCTATAGGTAAAGAAAATTTCATTGATAACTTGCTAATGGAATTTTATTGCCAGATTCATTTTTATATAGTGCATTTAAAACGTAGCGAATGGTAGTATTCAGATTTCTAATTTTCTCCTTACACGAATCTGAGTTTATGATATTTTTCTCCTTTCCAATATGAGGCTTCCAAGCATCATGCTACTTATCACATATTCCCATACATCATTCTACTTATTCCTTAAATAATAATATTAAGATGCAGTAGAAAGTGAATACAATTTTTTTCATTAAACCTTCATAAATTAGTGATAACAAAATAAAAACAAACGTTAAACGATCGGATTCAGATGTTAGTGTTTTATAATCCCTAATGACAAACTGAAAAATAATATAAAATCTGAAAGATGATGTTATTAAATAGCCACTTTAGGTCATATAATTGTGCTAAACTATCAATTTTGTACGGAGTATGAAACAAAAAAAATACCAAAAGAATTGAATCGAGAATATTTAGAGGTTAAAATTTTCTTTCTCGGACTCTTGTGAGCAACCACTAAGTTGTCCTGCAAAGGCCTTTTATTCCTTTTCACTCAGTTTTTAGCATTTAATCACTTTGAATTGTAATCAGTTTTAGAGCATTTTAAAAGTGTTTAAAGTAAAGAAAGTAAGAATGTTTGCAAATACCCACTGTAAAAAATGTAATGTTTATTGCGTTCATAAAATACTTTTATAAATAACTTCTTTCTTGATCGAAATTATTTTCCTTTTTAATTAGAACATATGCAATCTATATATTTAAAATAATTTGGTAGAACCTTCAGACAGTTCCCTAACCCCAACCACCAGACCGATTTCGACAATTTTTATTTCATATGAAATCTTATGACGTCTAGATATGTCTTCAATGGTCGCCTGCTCCAAAACATCCTTCATTTTCGAACGAAATCGAAAAAGCACTTCTCTACTGAACATTGTCTATGGGGAAAACCTTGTAGAAGTCCCCCAGCTCCAACCACCAGACCTATTTCGAGCATATTTATTTCTTATGAAAGCTTATGACGTCTAGATATATAAACAAGCCTCGTCTGCCCTATACCACCCTCCATTTTCCGAACTAAATCGAAAAAATACTTCTCCACTGTACATTCTCCTACGGGAAAAAAATTTCAGACAGTTGACCAGTTCTAACCACTCTACCGATTTCGACAATTTTTATTTCACATGGAAGATTATGACGTCTAGATATGTCATCAAGGGTAGTCTGCACCCCAGCCCCCTTAATTTTAAAATAAACGGAATATATTAACCGAAATAATGGAGAGTTGTTGCAAAATAGTACGACGTTCCTGAGCCTCAAAAACTGGACTGATTTCACAATTTATTTTGTCTCTTCTTTAAAATAACTAGCCAATAAGAATGCTCCACTTTATTTTCGTAAGTTTAAAGTCATATTTTTCATTTATAAGATTGGCAACAAGAAAATTAGTTGTTCATAAAAAAAAAAACTTTTATGGAATGCAGCGTTGTTAAATGAGAGAATGAAGTTGTTTTTGAAATAAACGTTTTAATTTTGAGATGACTTTTTGTTTTCATCAATAATCCCTACAGTTCCATCAAAATGACGTGTCAAAAACTATGTAAAATACCTATTGTACCTATAATAAAACCTATAACCTAACATATAATAAAAAGTACTTGTTGTAGGTTATGGAAACTGTTCATTTTAAGCGATAGCATTCTGTATCTGTGGCTCTAAAGACTTTCATGCCGAAATTCGCGAGAAAGTTATACAAAACACTACAACTCGATAAGGTTTATTCAAAGTTTTAACAATTTAAAGGAAGCTGTTGTCTGCAAAGAATATGAAATTTACTATGGTTTTATAATATGTTCCATTCATCTTCATACAGTATTTAAAACTGAAAAAAGTAGTGGCTGATATCCTTGATAACAGCGAGGTGGCAGGGACAGTGATGAGCAAAGCGGGTGCTGGCAGCGAACCCGTCTAGAGGACGCCTAGTGAACTTTAAAATTTCAATTTCTTTGTTTGCATCATTTCTCATTTTAAAGTGTAGGCCAATTGGTTTTGAAGTGGTTAAATATTTTTATGTATATTATTATGCACACAGAAGTGACTGTACACAGATGTTTCCCACTCATTTTTAGAGCATATAATAAATTTTAGTTTAACAAACCTATAGGAATCTATACGCATTCAGTACGCTTACCTGATACCTTTATATTTCATAATAGATTGCCATGTTTTCGATTATAGCCAATAAATATCCATAATTTTAAAAACAATAGTAAATTTCAGAAAAAAATATATTATTATCATTTTCTCGCCAGGAAGGCTAACTGTTGCTTAGGATCACTTTTCTTTATATGTTTGAGTAAAATATTTGAAAATCCGTGATTTCTTCCTCAGATCAATATCTCTGTCCAAATATTTAAATCCCGTTTATTTCAGGAGAAAAAATATTTGTGTACTAGCTGTTACCCGCGACTTCGTGCGCGAAGAATTTGAATTATTATTTTTCTTAATTCACGAATGTAAATGTTTTGTTGCATTTTGAAAGGGGAAAGTAAAAGTTCTGACAGTTGATAATACTTAATTGGACGGCTGACAGGAGTGTACTGTACATGTATGCTGATATAGTTATGTAAATCGTTTATCTATGTTAATATACTTTTGTATACCACGTTATTTGCACGGATGTAGAGGTTGTGTGGGCTGGACACACCTGAACACGTCACATACGCGAAAAATATGGTTTTTCCAAATGTACGCCTGCCACTTTCAGTGTCTGGCCTTGAGCCTGGCAAATGATATTTTTAAAGGGATTTGTTATCTTTTGAACTGAGATGATAAATCCTTCGATATTATCGGAAGGCGTGGAATTAAAACACTCTCTCTTCTCCCTATATTAGTCATAACAGTAGCTTTCATGCCGTTTGGACCTAGGTGTGTAATTTGTAACTGTGTGCCATTGCGCAGTCTCGGTATATCGAGGTTACGTATTAGTAGTACTGGCACACTGACTGTCAATCTCGGCTTGTCGGAAGGTGCCCCTAACAATTCTAAGATGTTGAAGAGCTCTACAGGATATGATGTTCCTTTTTAATGTCCACTACTGTATCTGCAGATGGATATTCTGTAATACCTCAATATGAAAATTAAACAAAGTATCGAGAGATTAATTCACTAACGTCACTGGATCACTGTGTAACCGTATTAAAAGCTGTAAATCCTACGACACCTGGAAAACGGAAGGTGTAAAGTCATCTTTGTTGTTTATGGTCAAACAAAGCAATATTTTCTTATATTATCTTTAACACTGGCAAAAGCCCGCGAGCGAAACAGTAATTTGGATTGAATTTTTTTTCTATAAGAATAAAAAGTATTGTTAGAAATTGCGTTAAAAATATTTTTTTAAAACCTTTATAACAATCAGAGAAAACACTTCATCGCAGATTCAGAAATTATCATCTTTAGATAGATAATTTTCTGCTCTTTAATTTGGCATAAAAATAATTGTTGTCAAATAAATATTTCAGAAGTTATTGGCAAAAACCATCTAAGCATTGGGCTTAAAAGCGGCTAATTTTCGTTATTTAATTAAATATCTTAAGAACTAATTAACTCTGAAAGTTGAAAATAACACCTTTGACCTAGAAATATGCTCTAGAATGTCGTGTGTAAATTTCATGTCGCTACCGTTCACCGTTTAGGAGGAGTTCTTGTGACCAACCGACCGACAGACAGACAGATACATATAATTTTCGTCTTATTTTATAGATATTTATAAACATAAGCATAATTTTCAGAAATAAAAGTAAATTAATTCAAAGTCTAACAGTTGCCTAGCAACGGAGTAGCTATAAATTTGCGTTATTTCCAAATCGTCTGCACGTAATTAAAGTTATTAAACTTTAAAAAATTAATAACAATTGAAGGAAAATTGTCACAGAAACAAAATTGGTAGCACTGAAAAGGTAAAATTTGTACTTTAAGATGGTATAAAAATAATTTTTATCGAACAATTTGTTCCGAAGTTACAGCGGAAAAAAGGATCACGTGATAGTTGATTTTAAAAAATAATTTATTCCACATGTTTTCGCATTCCTGAAGGATCACGTGACAGTTGATTGAAAAATAAAATAATCTTCATCGAGAATCGCTGAGCCAATGGGCTTTGTTAATTATTTATTTGTTGTCTGTAGTCAAAAATAATTAATTTAACATGATTTCACCTAGTTTATGTCCGTTCTTGGGTTTCAAGCTACAACTCTGCCAATTTTCATCCAAATCGGTTTTGTAGTTTGGTCGTGAAAGCGTAAGAAACAGACAGACAGACAGACACACTTTCACATTTATTATATTATTAAGGATAGTTGAATAAATTTTTCAACTGTGCATACTCACATCGATTCGCCTGACTTAGCGCAAATTTTTGGTGGAATTAAATTAGACTTACAGGAAAAAAGTGCTTTTTTCCGTTTTTCTTCAGCGATACGTCTATCTACCGATTCTTCTTTCAACCTACCTTAAGAAATCCCAGAGGTTTCAGAATATTTCTAAATAATGAAGCGCATTACACATCGCGTAATCGACCAATGAGCGAAGAAAAAGTCGGAAAAGCACCAACTTTTTCTAAAACGAATCAGTAAAGGCATCAAAAAGTAAAAGATAGCACAACCCAGTTCCTCTCTACCTAGTCTCGGTTGTGAACTAACCATTTCTCTTCCACTTGAATAAACTTTTCGCGGCAACTTTTCTTCGTTCTGATCCCAAAAGTCCACCAGAAACGAACAAAGGCAGCCTAACTTAAACGATAAACTTGATTCTTTTCCCTTTGGTTCTGCAAAATACGTATTCCCCCTGAAAAGAAACAATTTTCCGTAAGGTCTGGACTAGGATTTTTTCTTTTTCGATCTCTTGACTAACCTCGTAGCAAAAAGAAGCGAACGTTTAATGTAAATACTCCATCGATTTTTCTGCCCTTCCTCTATGTCACGCAATACTCTGAATGTATTCATTGGAGATATAGAGTGCTAGACAGTTCTGGTAGTCGATATGTAAACAACAATTCGACCCAGTAACCCTAGTATGATATTGAATAAACCAATATGAAGTTTTCATTTTCGTAGGAAATAAATAGTTACTCAAATGAGATAAAATTTGCTGTCTATCATTAAGTAACCTTTTTAAGACATAGTTTTATGAGAAATAGAGAGTCAAACCCATTTCGCAGATTCAGATCTATAATTTCAGTTGTTGTATCATAACCATTTTTAGAACTTTATTCCTTATGCATTCATGCATAATTCAGCTTTAAAAATGTTCTTTTCATGCTTTTCTTCAAACATTTTACTTCCAGAAAACCTGAAACATCATACATTTTTTTTTTCATTATAAATGCTCCGAATACTTTTAAATTACTCTAAAGGTCGTAAATAATTTTTTCTGCTTCATAGAAGTCTTTGGAATCTTTAACGTAACCTTACTATAATTTTAAGTGGTTGAACTATATAATATTAAAAATATCAAGCTTCAATATTAACTCTTTGCACAGCACTTTTTTGTATTAATTAACATTCTCTAAGATTTAATAATATAAGATTAATTTATTCTTCGATATTGATCTGGTAGTCAACTGGAGTTGTATATAAATAATCTCAAAAGAATAATTTACCCATTTAATAATTTAGTAACAGCAACTTTTTAAAGGAATAGTCATGAAGCTTGAGACTTCAGATTTTTCCAAGGTCGAAAGTTAATAGCAACTCGAGAATTAACAGCAACAATCGACTTCTTCTGACTTGCTTGTAATTGTAAATCTGTTCGTGTGTAAAAGAAGTTCTTTTTTTCGCTATCCTAACAAATATTTTTGCGATCTATGAAATTCTGTCGAAAGCTGTCTGTTAAAAAGAAAGTCAGTTGCTGTGTTATTAATTGAATTTCAAAGGAGGGAACCAGAAAAAATATTCATATTATTAGGTTGAGGCAAAAATAATTTAGTTTTTTTTCTACAAATTAAATCACTGATCTGGAAGCAATGAATGAACTTTTATTAATGGTATACTTTCCATTTTATTCAATAACAATTTGAAATATTTTTTTCAACTTCATTATCCCACATTCATTGAACTCCCGGCCCTTATCAAGTGCGATCTCACTGCATCATTATCATTGTGACTTTTATCTTTCAAGGAATTCTGGGAAAACATAAATAAATGGTAAATTGATAGAGAAAACTCCGGGGTTCATGACTGATATAATATTACTTCTCAACTGAACTCCAGAAATTTTTAAGAGATGTGTCTGTTCTTTCATTGTCATGGAGACACATGATTCCTAAACCTTTGCCAATTCAAGACATTTTTCTTTCATTACTTTATCTAATTTTACTAGTTCTTAACAATACACATCGGAAACAACTGAAAATACACGATTCCACAAAACTAATGTCATAATCTTCCTTTGAAGAATTTCAGCTTTCTATATGCTTTGTGGTGGCTCCACGATTTTCTAGGACTTTTTTCAAATGATTTTATGGCAGCAATCCATTTTTGTTTTGAATATGTTTGGAGTGTAAACTATTGATTGGATGCGCTGATAAATCAATTTGGAATTCAAATATCGACCATTTTAAAACTTTCATCTTTTACTTATGGTTGTTGATGGTTGAAAAACGAACTTGGGGCCTTTTCCTAATCTCATGTACTGAAATATGACCATCCAAATCGGCTATGGCAATCATTTGGTAATTATCAACTTCAGTTGGTCGACCGAAACGTTGATCACCTTATAGTGAAAAACCAGCCGAAAGAAGTTTGGTAAACCAGTTCTGACAAGTGAGTTATGTTATTCATCAACACCATAACTCCACATATCAATTTGTGTTTATTAGCAGCTTTCTTCCCTCTGTGAAATTAAAAAAGTAAAATGTGATGAAAATTCTATTTTTTCACATCATGCTAAAATCAACACCGTACAAACAGCTTTAAATAAGGTTTTGTCCAACTAGCGCAAAAAGTAAGGTTAAAGTATCGGATAACTAACATGGAATGAAATAAGTTGTTTGACTGAAGGAAATTATTCAAAAAAGTAACTGAAGTATCTGTTTGTGAAAGCTGTAATTATTTTGCACCAACTTAATAGTTATACTATCAATTCAGAACTTATATTCATGCCTACGGCTGGGTAATTATTTTAGGAAATTTAACCAACGTCGCTGGTGGTATTTGATAATAATCATTAATTCTCTCATAGAGAACTAAAAACATAATCAGAAATAGAGGAGGTTTGCTTCATGCTGTCAAAAGTCCCGAGAGTAACCACCACTTTCTCTCTAAAATTATTTTGTAACAGAGAACAGTCAACAACAGGTCCACAGGAAAAAATCACAAAAATTGTTTTTAGCAATACTGGCTCTAACAACGAAATGAAAATTGTCTGGCGCAGCGAAAATTCTATAATATTTAAATTGTAACCACAACCGTGGAAATTCGATTCTTACCATTTAACTCTGAAAATGTTTAACTAGAGTTCTTTTAAAATTTCTACCGCTTTACAGGAAAACTAATATCACAAATATCCTCTTATTCTTCGTGAGCAAAACGTTCATTTCCATACCCGGTGGGCTGTTACATGCTCCATAATCGATTAGAGAATGTTGACGCATTCTCTTCATAGCCACTTGTAATAGGATAACCGCGTGTCCAGCAAATAAAGAAGACGAATCCCCGGAGAATTCTTCTCTCTCTGCTATTTCGTGTAATTCTGTTTCACGGAGCGAATCAGGTCACTGTAATCCTGTCCCTGACAGGAAATCGATCGAAAGCCAACTTTACTCGCTAACTTTTTTTTTTTATCTCTACCCTTGGAAACGTGCAAAATGGGTTACTCAACGCCCATTGCTCTTTTGGTTTCTTTCAAGGGAAGGGGGAAGGGAAGACTCAGACAAATGTTGTAAAGTTCGTTCAGAGAAAGTGACTTTTGCAAGCTACAAGAAACTTTCCAAGAATCACAGAACTATTATACTAATGAAACTTCGTAGAATTTCAACAAATCTACTGGATCCATCTGGTGAAAAAAAGAAATATTTGTGTAGACGATGCAGATGTTTTCGCAGTATGAAGACTTCACTTTGAAACTGTTTTCGTTCATATTATTAAATTTTCAGATTTCTAAGCTATCTAAATGCATATATTGTTTGCTTTCGTTGACACGAGAAAATAATTCAACTTTAATCATTTCAGACAGCCAATTTCAGCTAACATTAAATTGGATCATACTGACTAATAAATGGTTTGAATAAATCAAGCAGGTTGCTTATAAAGCTAGCAAGAATGAACGTTCTTGTACAGTGACTGTTCAGTCAGAAATAGAGAGTCCGAGTAGATTCTTAATTCAGTTTCGAACATGATACTGAATAATACAATAAAAGTGTTTAATCACAGGCTTGACTATTGAATTTTTTTTGGGACATTTACTCTATTATCTAAAACGGATTAAATCTGCCTCATACCCACTTCTGAAAGAGACTGTAATATCGAAGCATCTGAAAGATAGTCTCTTCTTGTCGTATTCCAAAGATCTTGTTCACTTAAAGCAGAAAAGACCTAAGGACTGTTTCAAGATCTCCGTTGAAAGTACAAAAGTAAAGAGCTGATAAAACAGAAAAATGGTTGCAGTAGATCAAGATATAAGTAAATGATCAATGTTTTCCCTGATTGTTCAGTTCTCTACTCTTGTGCTTCACCGTAATAACGTGAATAAGAGAATGTTGTTTAATAGTCGACTCCGAAATGTAAGTGTTCAATGAAAAAAAGTATTGCATTTCATTATTTATATTCTTGCCATCAGATGAGTTAGAGAACCTCGTGAATCCCATATAATAGTAAAAACAAGGAATTTGAATTAACCCAAGAAGGACTTTCTTCTTGTTATACTTCTATTTAAATGCATAATATTTTGAGTCTTCACTGAAAATCGAAAGAATATGGTCATACTTTGTACCGAGTGGATTTTCCAAGAGCGATCTAATATTAGCATCCAAGTTTCTGGTTCTGATTTACATTTTCTTAGTCTTCTGTTACAGGTATCTAGCTCACTAACTGATTTGTTTAAAAGATGTATTGCTTTAAAAATGTACATTAGCTCTAAAAATGACGGCTCGAAACTTTAAAAAATAATTTAATAAATCCTATAATAAAATGTTGTACATTAATTTTCAGTGTTATCATTACTAGATTTTAAAAAGTTCAATGTATGTATCCCGTTTTTCCTCTAAATAATTTCTACTCTTTTGCAGTCGTCGTAACTCGTTTTAAACTCCAGCGTCACGTCTCCACTTCGTTACCAGACATTGTCTGCCCTCCCTCTTCTCCAAACAAACCAACGCACTCGAATGCTTCGGCGTAGTCCTTTCCATTGCCAGTGCAATGAATGCTAATGTACTGCATGCCGCTGTCTACTAGCACAAGAAGATAATTTGAGACACGTCTTGATGGAAAAGACGACACGGAATTTACACACTTTCGTTTCTCCTTTCCAAATGTTAGTATCGATTAACCGAAGTGGCGTCGCCCGCAAACCTCAGAGAGAGATTAATGGCATCAGCCTTATTACCCATTTTTTCTGTCCTTTCCTTCCGCGAATGGAAAAAGTTAATTCATTAGGCCGAGTCCACCATCTTTCGTTTTCCAAGCTCTCCCTTCAAATTCCTCGCGATTTCATTGGACCGTTAGGGAATGGATTTTTGCCTCAGCTAATTAAGGTGGTTGGGACATTTCACCTTTCTTTCACTCTAAAGTCTTAAGAAGACAAATGGGGGGGTTGTAAGTGTTTGATCTGGAATATGAGATGCTGAAAGATTTGCATTGCATGGAAAGAGTTTTATTTTATTTAGCTTAGTCTTTCTCCAGCTTGCCCGTTCAAATGTTGCGAGTAGTTCTTGAAAGAAGTGTGACATGACTGGATCCCCCCCCGCCCTCTTCCTCCTTCC
The DNA here is from genome assembly GCA_013235015.1 of Araneus ventricosus. NCBI lineage: Eukaryota > Metazoa > Arthropoda > Arachnida > Araneae > Araneidae > Araneus > Araneus ventricosus. The sequence goes on from BGPR01006942.1 coordinate 27,999, forward strand.
TTCTTGCATTGTTTGTTGAAAAATGGTTTGGGTAGAAAGAAAAGAACACATGACGAATGCATCTTTAAAAGCCAGCAAAGGTTCTTCCGATTGTCTTGACACTGAGCATCTTTGCTAGTGATCTATTTGCTACTTCACCTTGAATTTATTTTCTGAAGACAAATACTGTTATGACTGAATACAGACTGTAAGTGTACATTTTTTTTGAGAAATTGTTTTAACAAGAAATATCGATCTTTGTTTATATGGCATTTAGTCCTCCCACATTGAATCTTAAGTAAGTGCACAATTTGGCATAAGCTTTCTGAAAATCACTGGATATCATTAAAAACATTAATCTTTGTTCATTTAGCATTGTGTTCCATAATAATTCATTGATCACTTAAGTTTCGATACAATACGAATATGATATCCTCGGGATCATCTGTTGATACTTTCGATTTTGGTTAAATTTGTTTCATTTTAGATTTATGATTGTATTTTAAATTTTAACAAAATTAATTACTCAATAACTACTGCATGTTAAAAAGCTTAAATGTAGACACGATATATTTGTTTGTTATAAAGATAAATTCTCTCCAAAAGGTAAAAAAATTATTACAGAAACAAATGGATGCTTCATTATTTTTCGATTCAAAATATAATGTGGAAACTAAATATGTGCTTTGTATTGAAATAAACATATGTGGCCTTCCAGAGCAGTTGTTTAGTCATAAATGATAGATAAGAAAATGCTTTACTGTTACAACACCTGTGATTGGACAATTAAGAAGCAAGATCAAATCAGAATTTGTAAGAAATCCCACCTAATGTTTTATCATATTGTATCTGGTAAAAACATTAGGTGCATTAAATTGCATGAGTTTTCTTACAGATTATAAAGCTATTTTTTTATTATTTTTTATTTCATTATTTAAAAGATTTTTTTCATACTGAAATTAAACAATTTTCAGATTATGAAACCAAATAAAAAGAGAATGAACAACACTATAAATGTCCTTCTACATTATTTCTCAAGCTAATCTTCAGGAAATGCTCTAAACTCAGTAAACTTGTGCTCATATCATACAGTAATTAATTATAAAATTTTACTATTTGATTGTCGTTTCTATCGCGTACTAACTTATACTAAGCGATGGAAACTAAGAATTAAAAGATTCTAAAACTGCAATGAATGAAATAGGATTTTTTTTTATTTCTTAAATGTAAAATAACTGATATTATTCTCTTTTGTTAAGAAAATTCTTTTTTGGTCTGATTGGACTATTGAATGCTGTCATCGCTATGTGACTTTTAGAGTAACTGAATTATGTTCTTGTTGTGAATGATGTTTATTTCTCTTTCCGGACAGCCCGAAACCTTCAGTGCCGGGTCCCCGACGTGCCCCCGCATGGATCGCCGTCACTCCTCTCAGCCGTCGACGGTGTCGAGCTCGCTGGGCGGCGTCGACATCTGCCGCATCTGCCACTGCGAGGGGGACGCCGACCTGCCCCTCATTTCCCCCTGCTTCTGCGCCGGATCCCTGCGCTACGTTCACCAGTCCTGCTTGCAGCAGTGGATCAAGAGCTCGGACACGCGCTGCTGCGAACTCTGCAAGTTCCAGTTCATCATGCACACCAAGATCAAACCTTTTAGGAAGGTCAGTCTCTTCTCTCTCCAAAAGGACTCTTGATTACTTCCATTAGTAATGAGAAGCACATTATTGTTTAAATCAAAGAATAGATTAGATGCTGCATGTATGCCAGAATCTATTTAACCAACAACACACATTAACATTTTTAACTTTTGAAGATGGCCAATCTCAAGCTTCTGAACCCTCTAAATTGGATATTTCACAATGTACAGGGTATATTCATTGCGATCGTTGAGTTAGTTTACCATAACCTTTAGCGCAACTGTTTAGACAATTCATGATGTGGCATGTGTATGTTTGAACATCTTTCAAGATAGAAGCGCATCAATTCTTACCAGTCTCCATTCGCTGCCTCATACACTAAATGCATGTCTGCCATTTCAACAATGCTGTACAACTCTACCTTTCTTTCGGTACGTCCTCGACGGAACAATAACGACTCGATTTACTCGATTCGCTTTATTCTGAAAAACAGTGTCTGCTACGCACACATGACCTCTCAGTCAATGTGTTCCAATTCAAAACTGATTAAGTTTGATAACTTGATCTCTACCATTACATTTTGTCGGAAGCCTTTCGGGCAAAAGCCGCGACTATTACGTCTCTTTCTGTGTCTATTACCTGGATGCGATTCACAGTTTCCTGGAACTATCATAACATCTCGGAATGTGTGCATATGAAAATTTGAGAAATATATTAAATTTTCAATTTGTCAGACTTTCGTTCTCTCTCATTCAGCATTTTCCGTTTCCAAGGGGGATACTTCTCCGACTATTAACAATTTTACGTAAAGTTAGATATATTATATTTCTGTATCAATAAAATTTCATTTTTTCATTATAAAAATATTTCCTTTTTTCCAAATTATTATGCACCATTTTCTATTAAATTAGCTCGTTAAGATTATAATACAAGCTCGTTAATTAAGTGATTTAAAAAATATAAAATGATTTTTGGGAATTTTATATTGAATATTAAACGTTCTCTTCAAATTTGAAATAGGAATTCATTACGAATCTAATGAATGTACAGACATATATTATCATTGCCCAAAATACTAGAGAGCCTCTCAGATAAAGAGCTTGTCCATCTTTAGCAATGATCACAGTCGATATTCTTTTGAGCTTTAACTCAGCAAGATTCTGATTTCGTTCCAAGGAATATTAGCCCTCTAAATTCTAGCTTAGTTTAGTTATGTAACATCCCATTTTGAAGCAACGCGAGGGTTATTTTGAGACGGACCTCGTAATTTTGAGCCGAGGTCAAATTGTGAGGGCGTCATTTGAGCTGGCACCCCCTCTCCAAACTTCCGCACCACACCAATGGGCTCTAAATTTTTTCGGACTGATTGTTGGCTTTTCCAAATGTTGAATTATTCTTTCTATTTTGTTTCTAAGAGATTCAATAAGATTTAAATCAAGGACTTATCTGACTATGGAAGCTGTCTGAACTGAAAATCATACTCTGCAAACTAATCTGATACGAATCGTGCATGGTGAGAAGGCACATTTTTCTACTGAAAGCTATTATCGCCTTTACGGATTATCTCAACCGTATTAAAGTGCATGTGATCGATAATAATATTAAAATAGTTTGTGATGTTGAGGATAGTTTGCATACGACCCAGTGTACTTCAAGAAAACCTTTTTCAGACTATCTTTCTAATGCCACTAAGTTGAAGAATTGTCATTAGGAAAACGTAATCCATGGACTTGTCTTTTTTCCACCATACTGTCTGATCCGCATGATGGAGCAGGAAACGAATTTCATCGGGCAAAGCAACTTGTTCCGATCTTCAGAAATTCAATTTTGATTACATTCTGATTCCGCAGCAACCATGATTCCTTTTATTTCCCCGGCGTCACATGACTTCACATTGACCGGCGTCACTTGATGGTTTCCTGCTATTAAAACCTATCCGTTGCAAAGGATGCGATTGATGGATAAGAATTATATCGAATCACAATTTTTAGTATTTGTTGCTCTATTCTTGTTACGAATTCATCTTACTAATCGGCGTCCAACTCTTTCGTTCACCAACATTTTCCATCCGGAATATTCCTTATTGCTGGAGGGTTTTCTTTCAACTATCATTCTCTAAACTTAAGAGATACTTTTCCAGCGGGAAGGCCAAGATCATTAGCCACCTCACAGACGTTGAAATCGAACCATCTCGCAATTACGATCATGCTTCATTCATATTCACTGAAATCTTTCGTCTTGTCCATTTTCTAACTGATCATATTAATAAGTATTCCTTCTGAAGATGAGTGAGCATTATATAAGCAGTTTCCATTTTTCTCCTATTAACAAATTATACGTCTCTAAAACTTTGGCCTCTCAGTGTGTATCATAATTTTAGCTCTTTCCTGAAAATATATTGACTTCTATGTTTCTATAAAAACATATATCTTTTACTATGTTCTGTAATTACAGTTCTGGACGGGTCTAATTTTAGAAAACTTGTCAATCCAGATTCAAAAACTTATTTCTAATTTGAAACAGAAATCGTTTTAATTTGCTCTAAAAGTTCTTATTACGTTTTTTTATAATTTTTCTAAGTGAAAGTACTAAAAGATATGAAAATAAGTAATATATAAAAATTGTGCACATTTCAACTTAGAAATTTCTAAAATCACAGTAAGATTTCTGTACAGTTTAATCTCATTTTATTGTAAATTCAAATTAAAACGTTAAGTTTCAACAATATCTAGGCCTTAAAATATTAAAAATGATTGCCCATCCTACGTATGTCCAAAGCTCAGCATTTACAAGTCTTTAATTCTTGCAAATGTTTGGCATCTTTTCTCATCTAATATCTGTTCATTACTTTTTTTAATATCTGTGTTTCTCATCTGACAACTTTCACGCATTGTTGAAAACATCTGTTACTCTCTTGAAAAATATAAAAAGTAAGAAATATGCATGTATTTGCATCATTTTCAATAACCGGCATCAAATAGAAACGCGTGTTATAAGCACATATTTAAGTAATTTCAGCAACCTATTAAAGTAATTCTCCGATTAATAATCATTTGAATGGAATATAAACACCTTCTTTGTTTCTGTGTCTGTTACAGCATATATTTTTGAATATTTAATTATTCTTCTCTTGTAAGAGTGCGTCAAAATGATTAACGTGCTGTAAATGAATATATTCAATTTCATTATGCTAAGCTGTTTTAATAAGGTCTCTTATTACTATGAATTTTTGAAGTTTCTTGAAAGAACTCTTGTCGGTGCTTTGATTGACTTTCGTCCTATGACAAATTGCCCATTTTCTGTTCTGTCTTTGTACCCATTTGGACGCCATCCAGAATAAATGAAAGTTCTTCGGACAGCTTCAGTCTTCTTTGTCTGAATTGAAGTAAAAATTTTATTGGTCTTACCTTTTCTACTAAAATATATGTCATGAATCATTTGGATTTTCCAAAATGCGCACTTTTTGAACACAAATACTTTCTTCTTTCAATTTAACGACGACATATATCCTTTTTTTCTGTTGTGATTTTGTCAGTATGACAATAAAGTTTTGCGTTCCAGGTGAGACTAATAAACATAGTAGCAGCATTGTGTTTGAAGAAATTTGTAGCATACTGATTGACTTCCTATCAAAATTAATTAATTTTAAAAACCATGAAGCACCGCTATGACCCAAGAATCTCAATTTTACAGTGTTGTATTTACTACAGGTTGACTAATAAAATGAGGAACTCAAAATTAATTACACTGAAAATACTCTATGCAGTGTCGTAAATACTGCGTGGTTTGGAAACAAATCCGTTTCACTGTTTTCCTTGCAACATTCATATATCTACCAATTTTAAGTATTGTTACTTTTCCATTGTCTTATCAGCAAGCTGTGAATTATTAAAAGAAGCATTGCTCAATTTAAGAGTAATAAAGTTCGTTTTTTAAAGATGAGAAGGTGTTTTGCGAAGCTGTGGAAACCTCAAAAATATCGGCAAGCATAGAATATAAGCAACCCATCGTAGCGTATAATAAAAAAATTGTTATAAGTTAAGGAATAAAGTATACTTTACTTTGTTGCTCAGTTGAATTACTTGTATGGAGTTGTATTCGTAACCCTTAAAGAAACTGCGGAAACTGTGTTCCAACAGTTCTAAAGTCTTTTGATAATGAAAGAATTATTCTGAGGTTTCAAATTTGACCAATAATCGCGACTTGCTGCGTACATAATTTTACTAATATTTTCTGTTTAAAATTTAGCTTTTCCTTTCTTTCAATATTTTTTTCTATCAAACTGTAATGGCATCTCTCTATTTCTTCTGTTTCAGAAAAACACGCTTTCAGGATTCAAGATTCATCGTCAAACATTGAAATTTTCTCTGTTGCTGTCATATTGATTATGTCTCGAAAACTGATTTTTTTATATTTTGGAATGCATATTAAAATGCTAATAAGAATTGCTGCCAGGCTCAGTATTTGACACTAATCTCATTACGAACATTTGTAGTATTCTGGCTGTATTTCTGGCCCAAGAAATGATAATACTTACGGGGGTTTTTTGTTTGTTTACAAATATTGTAATTCTATAATCATAATATAGTAAACTGAAAATTAATATAAAAATTCTAAAGTAAAATTTAAAATCAAAACTGTCTTCAGCAAACTGATTATTGCACTTGTCCTTCTCATAAGGAAATTAACGCTTCTCTTTCGTTCTCTTTTCAGTGGGAGAAGCTGGAAATGTCACCGGTGGAGCAGCGCAAGGTTCTATGCTCCATCACTTTCCACGTGGTAGCCATAACGTGCGTGGTGTGGTCCTTGTACGTGCTCATCGACCGCACCGCAGAGGAAATGCGCACGGGCGTCCTGGAGTGGCCCTTCTGGACCAAGCTCATCGTGGTGGCCATAGGTTTCACGGGCGGCCTCGTCTTCATGTACGTCCAGTGCAAGATGTACGTTCAACTGTTCAAGCGGTGGCGGGCATTCAACCGCATCATCTACGTGCAGAACGCACCGGAGAAGTGTAGCCAGCAACAGCAGGCCGTCTTCTCCGCCGCCGAGCTCACTGCAAACGTACTTGCCAAGAGCGAGGAGAAGCGATTCTCGCCCGACGAAGAGGAGTTCCACAGCTGCAGGACCAGCAACTCCTCGGGCAGCACGGAGAGCGTCCACGAAGGATCAAACCACGAGGAAGCCAACTCCCCTGGCGGCGGTGGTCGAAGACAGGACTCGTCCGTCTTGCCGACCGCCGCCAACGTGGAGACGGGATCCACCAAGACGACCCTTACCTCTGTGACGGACAGTGCCCCCGCCAACGATGACCATCCCCTCGCCGGCGGTCATCCGCTTAGCGAGGTGGTGGTGGTGTCAAACGTCGAGGATGATATCCCACTGCCACCGACTCCCTTGGTGGTAAGGGACATGACCCCCTGCACGGGGGATGAAGCGTCCTTGAGGGATGCCTTTCTTTCCAGACAATTGCAACAGACCGCCAGCTGAGGATAGTGCCCTACCTTTCTGTAATGGAGATGCTTCATGTCAGAAACTGGTGATCACACACTGGTTAGACTGGCATGCTTTCAAATATCGGCACAAAAATGTACATGAGTTGCGAGCATTCAGGTGAAAGTTGGTTTTTACCATAAGAAGATGTTGAGTTCATGACATAGTTATTTGTTCAATTCCGAGTCCAGTGAAGGATTCATTTCTAGACTCAAGGTCCTTGAACACTGTGCGACGATAAATCCTATTTCGGAATCTACTATGCTTGTAAAGAGTTCGTACTTTGTAATGAATAATGATTCCTTATCAAATATAATTTCGACTCATTGTTTTTCTTTTAAATTCAATGTCAGTTTTACAACTGAACTAAGTCTTGCATGTAAATGGATGATGACATTTCTGACCTCAAAATTCCGACTTTGACTTGAAAATTATTCTTAAATCAAGCTATTTATCTTATTTTTTTATTTGTTAATCCTAGCCATTGCAAAATTTAACTAAAGACAGAAAGGTTAGTGATTTGAACTCTTCCTACGAAATTTTAGAGTCCCAGTTGTTCATTTCTCATTTCCCATAGTTTTCTTCAAAAAGTTCTAAATAGTGAATATCTGTATATTCTTTAACAAAATAGGAAAACTATTGAAAATCATTTGGCCATTGTATATTTTATTATTATTATTATTTAAATAATAATAATTTACATTAGGTAAAAATTTATATGAACTATCTGCTGCCTTTTTATCTATGGTATATATTGTATTTTTTAGAATAACATACGATCAAATTTTCTCTTGGTGTTTTGTTTTGAAACAAAATTTTAAATTTTGTCTGGATTTTGTTATTAAATAAATTTGAAAAATCCTGCAAAAAGACAGACACATAAGCACAGTGTATTCATATTTTTAAATAACCTGAGAAGTACTGTATTTTGTTGTTGAATTACGAATACTTAGCTTGCGGAGTAGTTTCATAAATTTGAAAGTGTTTCAGTTGTAACCAAAAAAAAAGAAAATATAGTTTCAGCTTTGTTTACACCTAACAGAAGGCAGGCAAATGTTTGCTTCTTTAGTAAGATGTTTAGTTTGATTGGTTTCATTATCCAGAATGCAGGAATTTTTATTCCCACAATTTGTTTTTATGCACATCGATTTTGCTTGCTACTTTCTGAATATTCTTGTTTGATTTCGACAGATAAACATTGAAAACTATCTCATAAAATACACTGTTATTGCCAGAAAACAAACTAAGTTATGTCATTGTGCATTAAAAAATGCATTATCTCTTTTGTTTTTACTGTTCAGCATTGTTTTTAATGATGTTTAACCATTTGAAACTTAAAAGTAGTATTGACAGACTTTCTGTTATTCGAATTCAAAGGGAAAGTTTTGGAACTGGAAACAGAACTGAGATGTTGAGCGAAAATGAACGCAATAAAAGAAGTTCAGGGCTCAATGAAGCACATATTATGGAATGTTTACGAATCACAGTTTACTGCTTTATAAATACTCAAGTCGGGCTCTAAACCTTCTGGTGACCGGAGCAGCGTGGGTTGTGAAATTCCCCAAGCGATCAAGACATTGAATATAGCTTTATTTCAAAATAATGTGAAATAGGATATGCAAATAGATATCATTTTAACTTATTTATTGATTAAGACAGTATTATTTTGTTTTACTGACCTTTAAAAACAAGAAATTCTCTGGAAAAAAATTAATTATTTCGATTGAATTCGCAAAGTTATTATCCATCTCAAGAACTCTGTGTTATCATTTTTTTTAGAAAAACTCTCCTAAATACCCCATTAAATATAGTAGTACAGTAATAAAACTGCTATTTGGTACATTCCTACGTACATATAATATTTGTTTATGCGAATGAACTCAATTAATGAAATATATAGATTCCTTCTGAAGAGCTCCACCATCTGTAAACTAACTTTAGGTTATATCTTTCGGTTTTTAATTTGTTAAATGCATAAATTTATATTTAGAAATTCAGAATCCAATTCAGCAGTTTACCTTAAGCTAATGAAATCGTACCCCAAATGAAATTTTCCCCTGCTAAATGATGAGGGAAAACTTGCTAACGAATCAGTGTGTGACCGAATTGCTACTAACCATTTACAAAAAAATAAAATAAAATAAAAAAGATAAACAGCTTTACGATTTATCATGAATCGTTTCATCAAAAGACACGCCTGGGTGAGTGTCCCAGAGCTGGTCCCATTCTGATCAAAGATAATGTCACTGGACGATGGATCTTGAATCAGATCCGTGAGTCAGCCTTGCTTAGGAAATACAAGTAAAGGAACGCGAAACATTTAACAATAATAAAGACTTATTTCAAAGTAGTGGTATTTCAGATGTATTGATACATCTGCTGCTGCTTTAGGATTTCCAATTATTTGAACTGCGAGGGTGGATATCTAATCTTCCTTTAACTATAACTTGAAATAATTATATTGTCATCGTATTGTTTTGGAAGCAAAAGAAGTGTCTAATTTAGAATGAATGCGAAGTGTGAAAAAACGTAACTTTATTTTCGGGTTGCGTAATTTTTAATAAATTGTTTTTCTCTTCTTTTATGATACTTTGACAAGCAGTAAATTGCAGAAATTATATTACTTTATCGGGAATTTATATAATGTGAATAATTATGATTTTAATTAAAATTTAAAGCGTTTGTTTTCATGCTTAAGTAGTACGACTAGATTTGCGGAATTTTATTTATCATACCTATTTACAGTTATGTTGTTTCTTCGACTTTCAAGTGAATTTCAAACAGCTTAATCTTTTTTTCTAAAATAATTCGAAATTGTAATAGAAAAAAATGTATGAATGTATGAATAAAGAGAAATACACTAGTTTTTCAACAGTGCTTTGAATGGAAAATTATGTTATAACTTTTCTCTTATAAAAGTATGATTTCAGATAAACAAATTGGTGTTAAATACTGATGAATTCACAAAATAACTATGTTTCTATATGCATTGCTTTCAAATGTTTTGAGATTACTCAGCTTCAGAGGTCTTTGAAGAATGAGCTGTAATACTACTGTTTACAGTTTTATTTTAAGTTATGATCTTGTAAAAAACTGATTGGAAGTTCAGTAATGTCAATTGCTGAATTCTAGTCCTTTAACGATATTTAAAAAATGTAGAAAAGTTGAAAATCTAGTCTGTGGTGCTTTAAAAGGGGCTTTCAAAGCATATTCCTTTTTCTGTAATGCAAGTTACAATTATTTTTCAGTGTATATCTTGTGGATAAATAATCTTCGAACATGGAAAATAATTTGTTTCTAGTGATAAAAAAGAACGTAAGAAACACGAATTTCATCATACTAGAAGTTCCTCTTGAAATTCTAGGAAATGGAAGTCACAAACGTTTTGAAAACTTTGAATATTGTACTTCTTTTAGAAGGAAGAATCTCTAGTCAAACTGATTTTAATTTTTAAGAATTTTTTTAATTCAGAGCAATTTATTTCTGTTACTGTCGAGAATGAAAGAGTAAACATGTTTTTTTCATTCTTAAAAAATTCCTCTGTCACAAAATCTTTAATTCAGTTATTACTATGTTCATAAATTTAACGGACAACCAGCTACCTACCGTAATTTACATATTATAATTTCCCTCCAAGAAATTGAACGAATGAAAATATACTTTATCTACGGAAAGAAACGTAGATATCAGAGAATGAGTGCTTCTGACTTATGCTGATTTCTTCAGTTTTTGTTATTTAAATGCAGGTATGAAAACGCTTGTTTCAATCAGAAAAACCCCAAGACCCCATTTTTCTTCGACCTTTTAATGTAGGTTTCTGCAACTTCAAAAGGCTGCTGAAATAAAATTTTCAATTTCTACTCAAGACAAAAGATAGAAAAGAAAAAGATTCCTTCCATGCAAAAACAAACAAAAATATATAAATAATTTCAACCATACCATTATCATTCAAGGTGTAACTGCGATTTACTCTGTAGATCCATAGGAATTCATAAAACCGATTTTATTGCAGAAAAGGCCAAAAAAAATCTTTAAAAACTCAATGTCTCTTAATTTTGTATAATTTCCATTAATATAATAATGGACAATCGTAATTCACTAATTATTTCAATATGTATTCAACGTCATGGAAGATATAAGTTTTGAATGATTTCAACGAAATAAAGCTTCAAGCAGCAAAATAGTGATTTTACATACATCATGTAAATAATAATCCAAGATTTGTTCTTACAGCTTGAAATTTTTCAAGATTTATATTTAATATATCGTTTTGTTTCTCCTCTATGACTTACATATAGTATTGTAATTTTAAAATAAATTGTTGTGTCTAAAATACACTTCACTCCTGCTGAACTTTTAAATGGATTGATGCTACCACTGAAGACACGTCAATTCGGCAGTCTTTTGCAACTAACTGGATACAAAGCATTTTCAAAGTATTATTACTAACCATATAGTTAATAACATCTTATTTCTAAAGAGAATGTACACGCCAGGAGCAGTACTGGCTAAAAATAAGACCATCAGAGATTAAGTCTTGCTTCCGATTATAGTACTAGAGGTGGAATTCAAACAGGATTATTCGACGATACTGAAAACACTCAGAAGTTTACATTTTTCTAAAATCCTAATATATCTAGCATAAATCAAAGCTCATAAACGTAATATCGTAGTATTGAACTCTGCTGAAGCTGCATATTAATAGTGCAAAGTATCCAGTTAGTCGTAAGAAGCTGCTCGGAAATCTAATCGAACCAAATTTTAAAAAATTTTAGATCATAACATGTATAAAATTTTATTGTTTCAAACGCCTTTTATGCCTTTAGGCATGAATGTAGCATTTCTTCTCTTCAAATGAATTGTTTGATTGAAATAATTGAAACGGAAAAATGGCAAATGTAATATTAGTTTTATACTGCAGTGTAACTTAATCATTGAAGTTTTTCATATTTTGTTGTTTCATTGCTTTTACGAAAAATTTCTTATCGACTTTAGCAGCCTGGATTTTCGAAGTTAAGCAATATCGAAATATGTTTCAGCTATGCCAATTTAAAGAAGTACATCTCTTGTTCTCATTGTATATAAACATCTGAAATGTGTTGCAAACAATGTGTAAAAACTTAAAAGTTTACATTTTGTATGTTGATAATGCATTTTTTTTCGGGGGGGGGGGATTTAATATCCAGTTATTGAGTTTTGTTCGTAAAATTTTTAAAATGTGTCGATTTTTAATGTGAATAATATGTACAGTTTATTCGAAATGTTTGATTATTTTTAGAATTATGTTGAGATACTCTTAAAATATTCAGCGAAAACATTGCTTGAAAGTTTAAGTAAGGAATGAGACTTAATTTGTTAACTTTTTGTGGCTTACTGGTGCAAGTAAAACAATTTATAATCAAGAGTTGCATTTCCATAGACACATCTGCATTGATGCATATTTTCATTGGAAAATAACCTTAAATTTTTTTTCTCTTTTCTGATCAAATTTTTATTTATTTCTTGAGCTAAAAGATGTTAAACTTTCCAGTTACTAATACGAATTATGATGTGAATATATAAACGCGTGTAAACATGTCAAGTTTAAAAGTTTATTTTAGCCATAGGCTCAAATGTTTCTATAAATTGATGCTGCAAACTATTTCATTTATCTCTAGAACGTTTTAATTTTAACCAAATAAATTATCGAAATAACATTCTGAAATTTAAAATGTACAATACTCGTTTATCAAAAATCATTTGCCGTCGTATTATGAAAACAATGTTGCTGGCAATGATTTTATAACTAGTCCCCTACATATTATACTTTTTATTCTAACTATTCTGGATTGTAAAATTGTATAATTTTTTAACAGGATCGCTTTAAGATCTCATATTACTTGCTTATACTCAACAAATACTGTTTTAAGTGCAACAGTTATTCAAGCTGTATATTCAACAAATATTTGTATAAAATGATAAGTAATTTCATGCATGTTGAAAAAAAAAGCTGGTCGTTTGTTTCATATCTTGTGTGGAGTATTGTGCTCTCAACAAGTTCGTCATAATACTGGTTCCTCTACATCAAGCTAATTTCTTTCTGGAACTATCGTGTATTTATGTTAAATGGATAAAACTGTACGAGTGGAGACTTTTTGTTAACATGACTGTATTATAATTCTGTATATTCTAGTCAAAGGCGTGCTGCAGTACAATTTATTTTAACGCTCTTTTTCCGGAGGACGGTTATGATTTCACGTGTAACTACATGATCATTTGTATTTGAATCATTGACCAAGGTAGTTAAATAAGGTAAAAGCAAAAGGGTCATGGTTTCTTCTGCATCTCGACTCTCATGCATGGGTAAACAGTTTTACAGAGTATTTTAATCGGATGCTGCGATTGTAATATGCGATTAAATAAAATGGCTTTATTAGGTTTAACTAAAAATTCGTTTACAAAATTTAGAATTTCTAGCAATCCGATTTCAGTATAATAGCAGATTGTTGATATTCTAATATCTAGATATTATTTATCGTAGATAAAATTCTCTAAAAACAACTATACCTTAGTTGGAGATATTTATCTTGCTAAAAATTGTATTTCAAAATTTTAATTATTAGAATAAACGCTATTTAATTTGCTTTAAAATCTTCTAAATTGAATTAAATGTGTCACTGATAATATGCGTGCAGTACAACGATGTAAAATTATTTAGAAATCTAGCTCCACACGTAGGATTGCGACTTTTTTCCTGAAAACCAAAACGGTGAAAGTGACAAAATTCTTTTCACTGTTCTGGAAAAGAAAATTTTGGTTCATAAAATTTATCAATTTACCAGTGGCAGTCCCTTTTTCCTGAAAACGTGGATTTTCTAAGCATTTTCCAATAAAGCAACCATTGGAATAGTTAGATTCAATGAAAAACAAAAAATAAAGTTTTAAGTGCCTTTATGCAATAAGTATATGTATTAAAATTACTTTGCTATTCTGTGATCATAGATATGGTAGAAGTATTAACAAAGATAATTCGTATTACCATTTGAAATCGTCTTTTTATTAGGTATTCATTTTCATTTACTAAGCAAATTCTTGCTTGTTAAGAAAATTGACTTTTTCCCTCTTCTGTTGCTTACAATACTTGAAAAGATGCTACAGAAACTTTGAACAATTTTTCAAATTGAAAATGTAGTTATACGTGTTGTAAAAATCGCATCTGCGAATCAAAGATGTTTGAACTGTGAAATAATGTGCAAGTTTGTGCAAAATGAAAATAAAGTGTGACTTTTTAAATAAAAATGGTTTCTGTTCTTTTTGATTCACAAACGCTTCTTTTACTTCCGAAAAAATTTTCACTATACAGTAAAACCCCAGGAATCCGAAATTTCGGATAATCAAAACATCTTTTTTTTAATTTTCTGAAACTTTTTACGGAAAAATGAATAAAAACTATCAGAATAAAATCTAAAACGAATCAGAAACAAAGCTAATGTTCATTCCTAACTTTTAAAAAGTATTCGAATTGGTCTTTAAGAATGATTACAGCACTTTAATTAGTAGAAACAAACTTAGATATCTTCTTTTTACCCTCAACTTGTTTGCAACTGTGCAGTGTGAATTGCCGCATGCTCTTTCCGTATGCCTTCATAGAGCACCCAGAGTCAATACTCTACTGCATTTGGCATATCAAGAGTATTTCACCGAATTTCTCTGATAATCCGAATTCCCCGGAATCCGAACAAAGGTCAACCCCAATTAGTCTGTATTCCTGGGGTTATAGTGTACTTATGAAAGTGCAATGCAGATAAATGCACTAAGAAGTAAATCCATGCTTACGTGACAAAATCAAATATGCCACGCTAGTTTAATTTTGGAATCCATTATGCATTTTGCAGCAAGGAGTGTGACGTGATGTCACAGCATAACTACAGGCAATGAGCAGACAGATGTTGTATAATGATAAGCAATGAGCAGATAGATGTTGGATAATGATAAGCCGATAGATGTTAAATAATGATAAGCAATGAGCAGATAGATGTTACATTTGTCTTGTGTCTGTTACATCACGTGAACTGAAGCCCTTATGATAGTTAAAATAATATTTAAATATCATAATATCACATAATGTACCGTAAAACGGGTTACTTTGTACCGATTTTCATGACTTCCGAGAGAATTTCGACATTAGTTGCATGTATTTCTCTAAAAGAAAGGCTTTCCTGGTTTTCTCCTCGTTGGATGATTGCTAGAAAAATGTTTTGCATCAAACTTTTAATCATACAATAATTTAAAGATAAATTATAATGGTGGGTATTCTTTGCACTTGTTATCTTTTCCGTATATTTCAACAACAAACTCACTGTGATGCAATGCTAATCAATTTATTGACAACCTGGGTGGAAATATACAAAATAATCTCGAAATCCAGCAAGGAAAATCGAATAAAATTACCTATTTAAAATTTTAAAATTTGTTCATGAAAAAATATTTATAATAACTATATTTACAATAAAAACTGCTTGGAAGTCAATGCTAAGTATATTTATTGAGACCTGTACGGAATGTAAGAAAAAACTTTCAGTGCATTCAAATAAATAGAAAATAGATCAAAATTGAACAGAAAGGAAAAACAAGAATGTTGCTAGAACAAAACAAGACATTCACCAACAATCGGATTCAACCTATATTTTTAAGTTCAAAAACAACATAGAATCCTCTTCTGCAGACAAGTTTTGAATGCGCTACCACATCCTTCCAAAGATACTCCATCGCATCTGATTTGTTGGGCCATTTTCATCACTTGAATGTCTGCTGCATGGAAATGATATTCACCCACTTTCTGTAATATTAAAAATTTTCCAGGGTAGAATTTCCCCTATAACGGAAAACTACATGTTCACCATTTTCTCTGGAACATTCTTTCAAATGGAGCACATCTTTGATCGATGTTCGACCTTTCATAACCGATGCTGCTTCAACTTCATTAATCTGTTGGATTTTATTCGTCATGAATTCTTCCTGGTTCAACATCAGAATCATCTTGATTCACTTCTACATCTTGGTCTTCTCCTTCACTTGACGATTCCGCAATTTGTCTCTCACTGTTCTGTTTTTCTGGTGAGAGGGGAGCTTCGAAGTTGTTGATTTAAACTTGTACAAGAATGATATCCTCATGTGAAATACTCTTCCCTGCTCTTTTTCTCTTCCCTTCTCACTTTTCTTCTATCAACTCGTTTCTTTTTCCCAATCACCTCCAGTCTCAGGAGAGTAATCCATATACCTGCGAGCCTCGAACTTCCTTTTATACACCCTGGGCATAACTGCAGCAAAAGCAAACACAGCTCTCTATGATAATGCAGTTAATTATAAAATGACAAAAACGAACTAGAAATTCGTCAGGCGTTACTTTGCACCGCACATTTCCATGGTCCAAAGAAACCCTCTTTTAATATAGAAACGTACTTACCTTTAGAACTGTCATATATTCTTCAACAGATACAGATTTTTAACTAAATTTTCTAAACTAAATTTTTCGCTGATAAACTGCCTCATTTAATCTTCCTTCTGTAACTTCCAGAATTTTGTTATACGCGTTCAAGGAATCAAATACACTAGTTGGTGTTGCCAAGAATCAAGACATTTTTTTTTAATCCTGTACCCATTATCAGTTGATCTGTATTTAACTTTTCACAGACATTTTACTGTAATGCAAAGTTACCTTCACGAGTGCAAATTAACCCCGTTTTAAGCTAAGGTTTTGAAAACACGTTATACAAAACGTTGTTTTTAATCCACCATGATTGTGATCTAATTATCTCAAATCAAAAATGACTTTAACGCTCTAAATCAAAAGCTGAATTTGTCATCCGAATGCATTGCAAACAAACTTAGGTTTTTATAAAACATCACCCCCTAGAGACAGAACGCTGCCTCATGCCTCCGTGCCTGCTAGCCATGATAGCTACCTAACAGCTTTGGTGGACATGAGACGAAGACGAACCTTACCAGGCATGGATCCGAATAGATCACCATCACTAAGTGGACAGCCAAGGCTTAGATAAATATGTTGGTTAGGCAGCTTCGGTTTAAAATATTGTTGACTATGTCTTTCCACAAAGCAGGTCCACAGCACAAGTTGCAAGTCCACAACACTTACCATGTTCTTTTGACTCTGCCTTGTGGAGTCAGGAGGGATACCTTTTGATTCTGGGGAAGGAAAGTTCTGACTGAAAGTTCTGTTTAAGGTATCTGACTACGTCTAAAAGACTGTTTTGGGTAAAATTTCACAATTTTTTTATGGTTTTACTTTGAAACCCATTTATTTAGCTTTCTAAATCCGGGTTTATTTTATTTTTACGATGAATAGAAACGGAGATATAGAATTTTTTTATAAAACACGGTAGCTAAAAACGAAACCGGAAGTTGTTTGTTTTTCCTCTTTATACAAAATACACCGCACTCTGAAGTATAAATTGATTTGCTTTTTATTTATTTGAATTAATTATATACTCTATCTACAAGCCATGTCAATTTGAATTAGATTTTGAGTTTCGACAAGCTACTATGGACATTTTTGCCAAAATGCACATTTGTGGAGTTACAAAATTCACGTTTTGGGATATCGATAGCTGAATTGTTGTTCAATGATTGATTTTATGGTCTTAAAAGAGTATTTCATGAACTGGGAATAGTTCCTGGCCAATATATACATTGGAATAATATCTTAACCTCAATAACCATAGAATCGTCACTTGTAAGAGACAGTCTTTGGCAGGAACAAAAAACGCTAGAAAAAAATTACGGGCTCTCAGAATGAAAAAATGTGATAAGATTCTGAATAAAGAAGGTTTACCTTACAAATGTGACAAATTTCAAAAGAGGTTAAATAAATATATTTTTAATGAAAAGCATATTAAAACTTTAAATGCGTTTTTTGAAAAACTTATATTTTGTCAAAAGTTACTTACGCAAAACACGATATCTCAAAAATTCATCTATATAGTTCCATGAAATTGTGTATGTATGTTGTCTTAAGTGTAGTAAAGGCAATGAACTAGAAATATAGTTTTGAGATCAATAGTTTCTGATTTAGAGCTGCTTCATGTTGAGTATACCTATGCTTTTTGTGAAATTTTGAATCAGAGAATACTCGACTGGCCATAACTTTCCTGTAAATACAAGTATTTCCTAGATCCTAGTTCATTGCCTTCACCATAGATGTAAATGTGCTGTGTAGAGAAATAATTTTAATATATGAATTAGAATTTCTGCTAGAGTGTTTTGCTTTTTGCCCTAATTTTCCCCATTTTTTACCTAAATCATCCCATTTTACTGAATCTCAAGTAGCATAAAATTTGCTGACTGGTATTAATCATTGTTTGTAATCATATTGAGTCATAAAATGAACCGAAATTGCACATTAAAGCCCTTTTTACAAAAATTCATTCCCACACATAGTCAGAGAAGCTTGCCTATTCAGAACTAGTGTTCCTTAAACATCGATAGACTATCGATACTATCGCAGCCAAGTCGATAGTATCGACTTTCACGAAACTATCGATAGTGTCGATGGTTTTCTCCCGAGCAATACTATCGATAGGCGCATTTTCAGTCGATAGTCTTAAAACCATCGATACTATAGATAGTTTCAAAACTATCGATTGGAACTATCGATAGTTTCTAAACTATCGACTAGAAGAACACTCATCGATAGTATCGCCGGGGAGAAAACTATCGATAGTTCAGTCGATAGTTTGGCAGAACTATCGACTTCACTATCGATAGTTAAACTATTGATGTTTAAGGAACACTATTGAGACCTGCGTGGTGTTTCAACTCGTCAAACGCGCATTTAATGTCGATTGACAACACTAGGGCATGTTTGCTTTATTTCCTTGCATCCTCGTTTCTGGAAATAAGAGCGTGGATAGCAATGTATCCCTACAGACATAAGTATGTGCCGTTACAGCCAGTGTAGCATTTTACATAGCTTAATTTGTGTATAGTTTTAAATGCTGCTATTATATAGAAGGCGATAGTTGCAAACAATTGAGTGACCACTACTTATTAAAAACAGTATAAAATCTAGATATCCTTCTTTCTATCAGCAGATCCTCTCATTCAAGAAATATCAATATCCGGTAGATTTTACTTTAGTCATTTCCTCATTAATAATTTTTTTTCTTTCTATCACAATTAATGTTCTAAAAAGACTATTTTTCGATGGCTTCCATTGTAAAAACACTTTCTAAATAATTCAAGAAATTATTCGTTCATAAAAGAAGAAATAAATGGCATCTGCGAGAAACTACTCAAGCTCTATTTAAAATTCCGTCCCTCTTTCAGAAGTCTCTTTCACTGGAACTATCTCTTCGCCTGAGGCATGTCTGAAGAGCAAGGATTAATTTGAAGAGAATTAAAAGACCCGGTGAGTTTCTAAGTTTAAATTCCCCTTCATGTCGATGACAACGCACTCAGATACTCGAAATAGAAAAGTTTCTCAATAGAGTTGTGTCGGTGTGCAAGCATTCTCCGTAAAACTGGGCTTTGATTGAGGAAAAGATGCTTATAGTAGAAAAGAGACATAATATTTACTGTGTTAAGAAAAGTGATGTGGTCGGGGTATTTCGTTAATTTTCAATTTCTTACCAGTTGCGCCACTTATTTAAAAGGAATATCGAATGATAGGTACCATATCAGTATCATGATAGGTATCATAGCAGGGCAAATAAAATAAATTTTATTACTGTTGCAGACATGATACCAAAGTCTTCTTAAAATTAATTACAGTAATTTTACAGACTCACAGACATCATACAAATTCATAATGCATTCATTATACATGGTTGAATTAAACATGAATACGGTTGCCAAGCCATTTTATCCTGTTGGCCAAAGAATTTTTGATCCTAGGCCTGATAATTATTGATAATTTTAATCCTCATCTCGAGAAGACTGATCGGCTATCCCAAGGATTTTTTCGCAGTCATGAAGAACGATTCAAATCGTACGTCTTGGGATACACCAAAAGAACCACAGTGAAAATATACCTTGTAAACACTGCCTGAGGAGCTATTTTTTTTCGGAATACCCACCACTTTGTAATTAGGTTAACTTCGCTTTGTCTACTTTAGTATTAACACTAACTTCTTTTGGTATTGTGATGAAGGCAATTTCCAAAGTCTGACCACCAGGCTTTTGTTCACCACTCGCGCTTGTATTCTTTTTGCCTTACAAGTATGAATAGCATGACGACTTATATTTCTGTTTTTCCTGTGTTTCTCTGGTTCACACTTAATTGACACACACTTAGATTCGATGTCACACTGAACTAAAACTTGGATCTTTACGACTAAGGATGGAATTGGTTGGGACGATCTCAATGTTCTTCAGCTACCATCTAGAGCTCATACTATACGTCCAAGGGGAAGTGTTAGCCATCAACTGATTGTTTGACTTAAGGCTTGTCTGTTAGAATTTTTAAAATCCCTTTTCCCAAGAGATGGCGCTGAAGTTTACTAGGTTGTGACGTCATCTTTTTCATCAAATTTTTAGCCTTTTTGCCAAGAAGGAAATAAATAGTATTTTCTGGCACATTAAAATAACTGAAGGGTTCCCTACCGACATAAAAAAAACCGCAATGATCGCTAATTCTTACATTACAAAAGAGAGCCCTGCTTTCTATTGGGTACTAGAAGGGTCAGGCTTTGGTTTGGGAGGAGAGAACAAGAAGTTTTAACTTCCCGTTCTGTCAGAAAATTGCTTGAGAAATTTTTCTTCAGCTTTGTTTTTCAGTTCATCTTAGTAGGGGGAAAATGCATATTCCTTGATGATTGTCTTTTCCTTTTCCCGATCTGAAAATCTTGAACAAATGATGTTTCGATAACAGTATTTTGTGCTTCTAAAATGAAAATTTAAATCAATAATATTAGACTTCCTTGTTTAGAATTTCGCGTCGTTTAAAAGTAATCACAAGCAATTCTATAACAAAAAAAAATTCAAATTCTCTGTTCTGCAATCAAGCCCCTAAAACGCTTAATAATTGGCTATAAAACCAAATAACTCTTCGTGGGGGGTGGGGTATTCAATAAAAATATATAATTTTATTCTGCACACCTCTGAAATTATTGAAGAGCTTCTCTTGATTTAATTCTCATTCCAATTCTTTATACCTCCTAACGCAACTCAAATTATTTCTATCGCTTACGATAATATTTGTAACATATTTTTACGATTTTGCGATGTTAGCTAATAGCTCAAATGTAGGAGAAAATAAATGGACACGGTTATTCATTTAAGAACTACCATTCTGTAGATATAGTTTTGGCTATTGAAAAAAGTGTAATTTCCTTAGCAAAATTGAGCCAGTTCCTATCTGTTACACACCCATATAATGCAATATATAATTTTTGAAAAAAATAACGCATCACAATTTTATTCTGTAATATTTTGAAAAAGCAGCTAGTATATGTCTAAATCAGTATTTTGCAGTAACTCAATCGTGAAATCAAAAGTTATCATGCTCTAATAGGTTCTCCTCATTTTAAAATATATTATTTTGACAATAGAGAGTATATTTTCTTAACTTGAATCCGAGATAATTTAAATGATGGAGGGGTGGAGGAGAGTATCACGAATATATAAGGTGCGTGGTTGGAGAATTAGATTAAAAATATTTTCATAAAAACAACGAACATAATACACTAATGATATTAAAGTACCTATCAACACAGTCAATCAATTTATTTTAAGCCTTCCCGCATGACGCTTTTCTAGTAGTTTTTCAATAAAGAACTTTTTTGGGGTGCACTCATTTGGCATACGAATACTATAACCTGCCCATCTCATCACTTGTAATTTTATAAATTTAATAGTATCAGTATCGTTCAAACACTTGCAAAGTTCTTGATTACATCTTTTTCGCCACACTGCATCCACTCTATTACATTAAAAATATGTCTTAAAATTTTTCTTTCAAAAGTAGCCCAAAGTGTTTTTTGTCTCTGGGTCATAGCCCAAGTACCTAAAACATAAGTTTCTTGCCAGTATAAATACTGAAAACAATTTGTAAAAAAAAAATCAGAATGAGGGAGAAAATATTAACGATATATTTTTCCACTGATTTTTTAAAATAATTAATGATAATAAGTAATAATTTTTCATAATTAATGTAAGAGTTGGTAAAATTATAAAAATTTTAAATTTTCGTTACACTTTAAATGGTCTAACATCTCGATTTGCTATAGATTTCAAAATAATTTTACCATCTGTTACTTCCTCTGGAGGGCCTGGTCAGGTCATACGTCCTCCAGTTGGTGTAGAGAGGAATGATGGAGATGGTTTGCCGACGCTGCTGTCACCCTCGTCATCTGACCACTGTTCAAAATGACAAGGACCCTCCCAAAAATAACTCTCGGGTTACTTCAAAATGCGACGTAAATATAGGTAGACTAAATTTTTAAAAAATTCTCCGAGAAAGAAGTTATTTGAGAAATGATAACGAAAACACGATTCCTTTGAAACGCTCAATTTTATCACATGAGAATAGAATAATGCTTTGAAAAAGACATGAAAGAATATTTCATATGTTATAAAAGTTGGGATAAAGGAATTCTCTAAAGTAAATTATTTTTAGAGAGTCGAGAGTCAAATGTCTTATCATTGACGTGGTGCGGAAGTTTGGAGAGGCAGGTATCGGCCCAGGTTCCGAACCACGGTTCAGAAGCATCCCGAAATATTTCTCTTGTTCTTTCAAAACGGAGCATAAATATAACTAAACTAAACTAATCGAACATGTATTACATTTATACTCACTCTGAATTTCAGGATAAACGTTGAGTTTGGAAGTTGTATTATGGACTATCTTGCATTGATCTCCTAACGGATTCAGATGACCAAGACAATGTATGAACTATTCAGATGTGCCAACCAAACTAGAAATAGATGGTTTAGATTATTTCAGATGTGTAAACTATACTACTTACGACTGGATTCAAATTTAAAATTTTGCAAGAAAATTTCGAAAACTTTTTTCTTGATGACAATACATAGTTTCAATATTTTAAAAAATTAATTTTCAGAAAATCGATTAATTAAATCAAATTTTGATTCTATAATATTTTGTAAATATGTGCTTTAAATCAAAGATTTAAAAGTAGAATTTTTTTAAGTTACTTTTTAATGCACCATTAAGAGTGTTCCTTTTAAACTATTTTTATTAAATTTATTATTTTCCCAACGACATACCTTACGACATTCCATCGCTCCTGACGTCCTGGGTTGAATTTCAGAAAATGCATCCCTCCAGTAAGTATCCTGTTGTCAAAGAAATCTTTCCAAAATGAGGAAAAAAACTATTCGAGTACTCAAATTTTTGATTATTGGGAGTATATCGCAATTGTTAACACTCTAATCAATAAATCTGTAAGTAATATTTATTGAGTTTGAATAAAATGTGTAATAACTTTAACACCCTAAATAATAATAAATAAGACCCTAAGAAAAGAAAATTGTGATGCAATATTTTTCCAAAATGAATTTTTGCATTATATGAGGTGTGTTCGAAAAGTAAAGATACAACGCATAGAAGATGAAAAGTTTTTGTGAGCGCGTTGGCAACACGGATGGTAACCTTGAACCTTCCGCTTTTCCCTCGCGGTCATTCTTTATTTCTACGCTGAGTTTGGTTGGAGTAGCACGCGTCAATTCAAAATCCCGCCAAATGTGAGGTATTTTCCGTGATAAGTTTTCTTCATGCAAAAGGTGAGTGACCAGCGGATTTTCACCGTCAAATTGTTTCCATGTATGGGAACATTATGAATAGACAAAATGTTACGACGTGGTGTTGTGCTTTCTCTGAAGATAGGACCGATGTTCGTGAAGAACACAGAACTAGTAGGCCATCTATGTTCTCTGATGCCATTTTGCGAAGAACGGAGGAAGCAATTCAAGCAAACAGGCGTCTCACATTGAGATAATTGCATAAAAACATACCGGAAGTGTCTATGACAACTCTTCATGAATGTGTTACTGTGATTTTAGGGTACCACAAATTGTGTGCACGCTGGGTTCCAAAAATTTTAACTGAAGAACACAAAAAGAAAAGGATGGGCTTCGCACTCAACTTCCTCATACGCAAGTGTTAGATCATCCGCCATACAGCTCGGACCTTGCACCTAGCATCTTCCATTTATTCCTTTACCTGAAGAGACATCTTGCAAGGCAAAACTTCCACGACGATGATGAGATCAAAAATGAAGTTGAAATGTGGTTTCGACAACAGGCGGTAGACTTTTATGACTGTGGGATACAAAAGCTTGTACCCAGAACAAATGCTTGGACAATGGCGGCAACTTTGTCGAAAAATAAGGTTTGTACCAGTACGTAATTTGTAATGGACGTTGCAACAATTAAAATGTTTTTGAATGAGTATGTGGCATTGTATCTTTACTTTTCGAACGCACCTCGTATGAGTGTGCAACGGATTGAAACTGAATCGGATTTGATTTGGAAGTCACATTCACAGCGAAAACTATAACTACCTTAGTTTCTAATTGTATGAATGCGTACAGCCTTCTTTTTGGTACTGTGAACGATTTATTAATAACACATAGGAATGTAGCAAATTTCCTTATGAATTAACAAATATTATCGCATTAGTAAGAGAATCGAGTTGTTTAGCAGGTTTGGAGACCGACGAAATCGAATCAAGCCCTTTCTACAACAATGCAACCAGAATCGATTGAAGTAGCCTCAAGCCAGGATCAAAGAAAGGTCCATGGTCGTGGCCTAAAGTATACATCTAAAAGCTTCAGAAAATCTTTCATCTTTCCCCCCTTCGGTAGTATATACCATTGTGGTTAAGATAGGGCTGCAATATTCGAAGTATGCGAAAGGAAATCATCTAATTAGCAAACCGCAAAGGGAAAATCCGCCAAAATACCTGAAAATTTCATTTCTGCTCAGGACTCAGCAGAAAGATCTGTGGCGCCCCCTAGTGAAATCAAGGAATATACTGTAGATTTCAAAGTAAGGAATAGCTTATTCCATTTATAGTTATAATGAAGTATCATTTCAAACAAAATAATTTAGTATATTTTGCAATATGGTTCTCTGTAGGTCGCCACAAAATTTCAAAGTAATTAAATGTTTTTTTCCAACAGCAATTATACATTTTTAATTATTAATTACATCCCTCTTTACGCATTTATTTTGACCCTCGTAACATTTTTATACAAAAATTATTTTTTTCAAATCATAGAAGAACATGTCTGTAACAATCATATGAAATTTTGTCATCATATGTAAGTTTTTTCTACCCCAAAGTGTGATGCAAAGTGAAGCCTTTCGCTTTATCTTTTCGCAAAGACAGTCTTAAGGAACGATTCGTCAGTCCAGTGCATCTATTCAAACAGATTCTACCAACTCAACATTATGACCTTTTGAAGTCGAGACAACTAATTGACTTTAATTGGAAAGAATAGGATAGGAAGGAAGGGATAGTAGAATAACAGAACAGGATATCAACCATTTTTCTCCTCTTATTCAGTCTTTTTCAGACCAGTCAGTGCTTTCCATATCTCTTGGAGTTTAGTCTCTCCATTTCAAACTGCTTTTTCTGCTTCCCTCGCTCTACCAGAAGAAGAATCAGAGGCGAAGCCATGTCAAGAATAAACCTCTTGGGTTTCTTTCAGTTTCTTTTAAACAGGGCTACAGAATAATCGAAAACAAACAGAACTAAAAAATCAAACTAATTCAAAGACATCACCAAGGAAAGAAACTACTAGAGACAACCCAAACCCGCACAGACTATAAATTAATTTATCGAGTCAAAAGTATCTGTTTGGTAGCAGATCCGACATTGAACTAGTTGGTTATCTAGATGAAGTCAATCGCTGATTAGTTCGAATAATCAAGATGTTAATGAATAGCAGCATTTAACTGACATTCAATTAGGCCTAAAAATTGCCTTAACTAGCGAATTACGCTATATAGCCAGTTACAGATTACCTGCCCCGATAATATAAAATTTGAATTAGCCAAGATGATCAATTCTCCGTCTCTCTCACTCTCTCTAATCCTACAACACTAAACCTCCAAGCCGAATATATAAACAGAGTTGTATCTGAAGAATTTATCAAATTAATATTCAGTTTAACATGATACATGAAACGCTATATCAGAAATATATAAACGTATAGCATTTTTGGTTACCTTCTGGTTTTTGTTTTTACGATTTAGTTCAAATTTTTAAACTTTCAATATATTTTATTGAGTTATTTTAATACACGTTATTTGAATTTAAGATACTTAAAAATCTAGGAATCATTTAGATTCCACTCACACTTGCAATATCGAAACACATTATCGATTATTTGTTAAGACAAAAAATTAATCAACTAAAATAGGATTTGGCATACAAAACGCCTATTTAAATCGGATTTTTTGAAACATGCATCATTAAATGAAAAATTTCTAACGAACTTTTAAGCATATAATTTGCTCCTAAAGACAAAAAAAAAACAGTATTCTAGTTTTTCGAACACCTCTGTTTATCCCAAAACTCCATTTCATTAAACAGCGTAATTTTTTTCACGGGTTTTTGTTCTTTTACTTATCACCGACTTGTTTCTTTTGGGTAATATCACCCATTGCCCTGGATTTCGGCCAAACGAGCTATGGGACCACACCTAGCAAAAATGATCCGAAACAAAGGTTATGAGCTTTTTTTTCCTTTATGATATTGTTCCAAGGAAGCCGAGAAAGTTTCGTGAAGTACATATTTTATTAACTTGATCAAAATGGATATTTCCTAACTTCCTGTTTTATTCATATTCGAGAAACCGATGATGGCGATGCATTTCAATGAGCGGGCCACATCTAAAAATCGTTGTCGTAATGATAAATATTTCTTAATGTCTTAAAATGTAAGGTGTTTTAATGTTGAATGTACAAGGCAATCGTGCAGTGGTTACTTTAACTTCTAGATACAAATGTATATATATCTTATACCTATTTTTAGTAATCACTTTTAAATGCCAAAACAGCCACTGATTCGAATATGGTAGAGATCATAATGAGAACAAACTTAGAAATAACTTATAGAAAAAAATCGTTTTAAAGACTGGCACAAGTTATGCTAAAAGTAAATATAGGATGTCTATAATCCCGATTATTTTAACCCTCTCCGGTCAATTGTACCAATGGTGTCCGGTACCATTTATTTCGCCTTTATGACGTGACCCAGTGGTTTGTAATTAAAGAAACCAACGCTTCCTGCATTCTATCTGACGTGAATATTTGTAGCCCGTTTGATTCCGCACTGTTTGTTTCACTTCCAGCTATTTTGCATGTTCTCTGGTACATGGTTTGTTTTAAAAAAATCTAAAGACACTGTGGTTTGAATATAAAACCACCCACCAAAACCATATTTTTGTATATGTTTGTATTTTTTCGACTTTAATGATAGAAACAATAGGTTCTCTTGTAAAGAAATTTATTTGTCTAAGAAATAATAAAATTTGTCTTTTAATTTCATTTGTTGGTCCCCCAAGGGGTTAACTATTTGGAATAAAAATGTGTACCTTCAAGGCTCGTTAAACTATCACCACCATCCTACATTTGCCAATATGTGGACACACGGTTTCAATATAAAACCACACAAATTTTGTATATGTTTATATTTTTGTGACTTTAATGATAGAAAAAATATTTTTTCTTGTAAAGAAATTTATTTGTCTAAGAAATAATAAAGTTTGTCTTTTAATATAATTTGTTGGTCCCAAGGAGTTAAATATTTGGATTAAAAATTTGTACCATCAAGGCTCGTTAAACTATCACCGCCATCCTACATTTGCCAATATGTGGGCACATGGTTTCAATATAAAACCATCCAAATTTTGTATATGTCTATGTTTTTGTGACTTTTATGATAAAAACAATATGTTCTCTCGTAAAGAAATTTATTTGTCTAAGAAATAATAAAAATTGTCTTTTAATTTCATTTGTTGGTCCCCCAAGGGGTTAACTATTCGGAATAAAAATTTGTACCGTCAAGACTCGATAAACTATCATCTGGTTTAACCACCATCCCACATTTTCCATTAATATTTAAATATTTCTTCTAACTGAATACATTATTATGACAGTTTTGGAATTGTTCATGAATGTTTAACTTCATTTGTATGTAATGCCGTTTCTGTTTTATGTACTTAGTTAATACTTTAACTGCGTTCATAAATTTCTTTTTTTTACCATATGCATCAGTGGCTTCTTAGTGCTCTAGTGCTTCCCCAGCAAAAGAAAAATACTTGCTAGGAAATAACTTTTACAGAAGTGCAACATATGTTGTTTCGCAATGAGGATAAGTTGTCTTACTTGGCGCCAAAAACTCTTGCCAGCTTAATAGCATTTGGCAATCCATTCTTAAAATGGTTGACAAACCAAGATTCCAAAGATTACTCAATTATTGGGCACTGGGGCTTTTAATTAAAATGTTATGGAATCGATACTTTCTCTCTTTTAAGCTTTTTAATTAAATGTCCCAAAGCCTAATATTTGAGTAATCTTTGGAATATTGGTTTAGCGACCATTTTAGGAATGGAATGGCCAAATGTTGTTAAGTTGGCAAGAGTTTTAAAATAAATATAATTAAAATAAATAAAATTATGTTTTCATCTTCTTAAATGGCCTACTGTTTGTATTCAAGATCAGACGCTTGGAAAAACTTACTACTACTAGGAAAACCCCAATAGGTACTTTCGGAACATGATGTTTATTCAATCTTAATGAATCTAAAATTCATATTTTTAAATTTTTGATGCTGCTCTTTTGCAAAGAGATCTTGGTTATTTGTTTTAGTGGTGCACGGACAACAAGTTACTCTTAAACAGTGAAAAATTTAGTATTCTTAGTTACACTCGTAAATCTCAACCTTTGACTTGCGATTATAAAACCAACAATCACGTTTAATTTCGCTCAAATTCAGCCATTGATCTTGGTATCATTTTTGACACTAAATTTGATTTTTTTAAATACATTGATGCCATGGTCTCTAGAGTATATAGAAGACTTGGAATTCTTATGCGCAAAACAAGGGAATTTTCCAATGAACTTGCTTTGAAAATTTTTTACTTCACTTATGACCGTTCCAATCTGGAATAATGTAGCATTATCTGGGACCCTAATTACAGAAACAAAATTGATATTATCCAGTGAATTCAATCTAACTTCTTACGATATTTATTTTACAAGAAAAATGGATTTTACTTGCAGGATATATCTTTAATTTACTTAGTTTGTGTTCCAGACGTGATCTTTTTTGTGTTCTCTTCTTTTACAAAGTCATTAATGGTTTGATTGATTGCAATGATATACTGAGCTCCATACATTTTGCTGTACCAGACAGATCTTTAATAAACAAAAGTTTATTTCAAAATGTATTTTCGAGATTTAACTACGTAAACAAGTTCTCTTTCAACAAATTCTATAGAAATTTTAACAAGTTCTCTGATTAACTTGACGTTTCTACATGTTTCTTGATGTTTTTAAATTGAATTGTTTACAACTTTTAAATTCATGGTGTGTTTTCTTTTACCTTTTTAAACTCGACTGAATTTAATTTTAATGTTAAATAAGTCGTTATGCGTTTTAATTTTTCCGTACTCTACTGTATTCATTTTTAAAATTCTGCATCGTTTTCGATGTTTTGTGTGCTTATGTGTCCAGTTTGTGCAATCGGCAATTGGATTTTTATCTGTAGTGTGCGTTTTCGTCTTTAAACTTTTAAATCCCTTTTTTTTTAAGGATTTTATATTTGTGCGTATATTGCTTTTAAATCCTTTGTTTTATTTTAAATGATTTTTCGGTTTAATGTTTTCAATTTTTTTATATCCTTAATGTGTTTTTATGATATTAATATGACCACATACAACTTTTAGAATCTTAGTCTCTTTTAATGTTTTTGTGATTGTGTGTATTCTTTTTAAATTATTTATGGGTTTGTAAAATTTTTCATGGTTTAGTGTTTTGAATTTTTATATTCTCTGCAAACAACTTTTAAGTTTCTAATGCGTTTTTTATATCTTCGAGATTCACTGATTACAGCTTTTGCTCTTTGTGTGTTTATTATTCATTTTGTGCCTGCACTCTGTAACTGGAGTTTTTCTCTATAGTGTATTTTTCTTTTAAATAAATAAATAAAATAAATAAATAATTTTTCGGCTTTTAATTAAAGTATATTTTATTAATTTTTTCCTTCAGTATGCAATTTCGATTGCATTGACGAAAAAAAAAGAACAAGAAATATTAGTTTTTTAACCAAGAACGAATTTTTATATATATATATTTTCTTGCTCGAAAAATTAAATGAAATCTTGCTTGCGAATATGTTTTATCTCATTTATTGTTTAATTTTTAAAAAAATATTCATTTTGAAATGTTTGTTTCGCTTTTTGATCTGAATATAGAAAAATATCGGAGCAATCTATAGAACTCGATAAAAGTATGCCGTTCATGTGCACTTTAAATATACGTTATTAAGGTTAGTACTTATAATAATATTTGCATTTTTGATTTTTGAACTTTTCTTTAATGCTTTTTAACTTTTTTTGTTCTGTGGGGGCACTTTCTGTTATTTCTTGTCTGAGTTAGCATGAAATAATTAACATGCTAATCTCTCCAATCAGTCGAAATGTTCACATTCTGGTTAGCTTGTCAATGATGATAACCATAAATTACATCCTCCGCTCTGACTTAGCATCCGGGTCACTGAATGACTAGGTCGCCACTATAACAACGCGGGTACTATGGCTAGTAACAAATGACCAGCACCGGTCCATGCATCAACACTCCAACAGGAAATACATACCGTCATCGGAGATGTGATCAACACAACCACACCACCATCGTTATACCCTCCAGAGGGAAGTAAGAACCTGCTTACTCATCCGGTGACTTCTCATACTCATCTATGAAGATCCATCCCACACTGAAGAATTGTCAATCATAACCGTAAACTGAGTTACCCCTCTCCTGCCGAAGCATCCAGAGACCGCGAATTACGATAGCACGGATACTGAAGTCGGAGACCGTACGACCATGACCGTCCCTGCCCAACTACACCCGAAGGAGGTACGTATCAACACCGGAAGAGGGGTAACTCAACTCCCCCGTTGCTGTACCCCTAGGAGAAGCGAGAACCGCTTACTCATCCGGTGACTTCTCATCTTCATATTTGAGGGGTCCCTGCCCTCGGAAGGATTGCCAATGATGATAACATAAATGAACTTCAATAACATACAGCAAGAAAGTGTCTCTGTCTGGTGATTTTAACTAATTAATTTAAGATTAAATTTGATAATGGCAATTTGCATCAAAGAATCTCATTTATCTTCACAAATTATTTAATGATTAATTAGTGGAAAAAACACTCACATTTGATACATAATGCAGATTAGTTCCACAGGTATTTTTAAAAGATAACGAAATATGTCACGTTTAAACGTAGCACGATTAAACTCGAAATAGGTGCAAAGTCTGCAAATATAAATTTAAATCATTGGCGCCATGAGTATAATCTCCCACAGGAGTTTAAAATCACGAGCATCTAAGCCTTGTAAATAATTACATGATTATTAATGGTATCATCCAATCATTTAATTTTTATTTTCCTCAAAAGTTGTAACATATTGTAAAAAGTTGAAATATACAGGGTATCCAAGAAGAAGGTCGTGTATAAATTTTTAGTATAAGTCATCAACATTTTTTTTCTTTTACAATTGCACCTGGAGTCGCAGACTCAAAGGGGTGATCACTACAGAGTCTCTTTGCCAGTGAATTGATGAAAAAAAAGTATAGGAAAGGGAAATGTACCTCATAGATTTAATGGAATAAAATTCACAACAGTGCATTTGCATGAATAACAACATTACAAATCGTGCGCAACATGATGGATACAATGGCAGGTAGGCAGCGACAAACCTTTGGCGTATTTGAAATAAGTTGTCAAAGGACTTGCCATCCGAAAGTATACACACTTCGCATGTTGTTATTCATGCAACTGTACTGTTATGCTATTGTAAATTGGTATTGCATTAAATCTGTGTTGTGCATTTTATCTGGTATATATTTTTCTTTTACTAAATTCACTAACAAAGAGCCCTTGTAGCTCTTTGCGTTTCCTATGTTCTATTGCAAATATGACTTGATTTGTAGGCCTGACAACCCTTAAACATTATAAATGACCTTTTGTGACATCTTTATAATAACTATATTGTAGAGTTGTAATATACTGTAAATTGTAATAAATAATTACTATATTGTAAAAAGTTGTAATAAATAAATAATTA
>BGPR01006942.1:60438-75477 GCA_013235015.1 Araneus ventricosus
TGTAATAAATAAATAATTACTATATTGTAAAAAGTTGTAATAAATAATTTTTGGTAAAGTTGCAATATATAATTAAAAATGTATATAATACCCCAAATAATTTATATTGTCTAAAGCATTTTGCGACACAATAGTCAAAATGGATGTGATTTGATTTAAAAATGCTACATTAACTTTAAGTTTTGGAATCTGCTCACATGAATTATTAATTCCGGTCAATTTCTTTATATTTCATCCGAATTTTTTTCCAGCAGGATGCATCATTTCGTCAAGTTTCTTTTGCGATAAAATTTATTTAAAGTAGAGAAAAGGTGAAAATAAATACTACTTTTCTATAACTCAAATATCTGCTTTTCTGAAAGGTCTTTAAATTAACGTCATTGAAATAGTTTTACAAAACTAAACCCATTTTAATGTCATTTTTAGAACAATTTATTTTAAGAACTTCCGTTGAATTGAAACAGTGCCACAATTTATAAAATATTGAAACACATTATAACTAAAAAGTCTTTCTCAGTTTAAATCTACTTTTGATTCTAAGCTAGAAATTCCCTTTCAGGAAAAGCACTTTTTTTCAACAACGTAAAATGCCACACTCAAGAAACAATTTAAAACTGTTTGGAGTGTTTCAGTTTTTTTTTAATTTGTGATTTTCATTCAAATCATCAAAAACACATTTAAGAGAACTCCTTTATTGATAATGGAACTGTTTTACATTTTCTACCCTCATAAGAAAATCGAACAGCTTTCGAGGCTTCGATATTTCCATTTCTTTCTTTACTTTTTCTAATCTTTCGCATCAGAAAATAAGGAAAAAGGTTTATAAGAATCCTTCTTCGCAATCAATAAAATTTGAGTGAAAGAAGAAAAGAAACGTGAAAAACATTTCTCGGCCAAACATTTATGTTACTCAAATATTATTTTTTTAACTACATACCATACAAATTTGCTCTCTTTTGTAATTATAAAATTCCATTCTTAATCGTCTTTACACACTTTTAACTTGATTTGTAAAGATGAAATTTTGTAATAGATTTTTCACTCAATCCCTGATGTGCTAGAGTTCCTAAATTTTGTAGATCTGTGTGTTTCGATGACAATATACTATTGTCGTACTTTTAGCACTTAATTTATTAATTTAGTTAAATTTACATTCAATTTCATTACATTTATACAACGCCTGGCCACAAAAAAAGTTGCTACGTGTATTCAAACATGCAAATTATAAAATGTTAAAGAACACCTACGCATTGAAAAATTTGAATAAGTTGGCATCCATTACCTCCTTTAAATCGTACAGAAGCAACGTGCAATGTATCATTTCAAAGCAATAATGATGGAAAGAGTTATACGCGGTCGTGGAAAGGATATGTCAGAGTGAAAGAAGGGACAAATTATTGGCTTGTATCAATAGCAAAAATCCTACAAAGAAGTAGCTGAAATTAGTAGCATTGTGTACTGCCCAGCGTATTATTAAAACATAGAAAGAAGTGAATGGACCAGTATCTCCGCGGAAAATGTGTGGTCGAAAAACGATCCTAAACAATCGTGACCGAAGATCAATGAAAAGATTAGCAAAATCTAATCGTCAAAAATCGCCCCTAGAACTTACAAACAATTTCTATAAGGGAAAAAAAACCATTTCCACGTGTACGATGAGACGAGAACTCAAAGTAATGGGGTTAAAAAGTCGTAGTTCAGCAAGAAAGTCTCTAGTTACTGCGACTAACCGAAAAAGAGACTGCAATTTACAGAGGAACGCAGAAATTAGACCCTTGAGCAATGACAATGAATCTTATGGTCAGATGAGTCCATATTTACTCTCTTCCAACATGATGGTTGCAGCAGGGTTAGAAGAAGAAGCACATTAAGCATATTGCACCCGTCGTATACTGCACCCACTGTACAAGCCTTTGGAGGAAGTGTTTTGATCTGAGGAGATGTTTCTGTTGAGCTGGACTTGGATCAGCAATGCTATGCAGCAATAAAATGGTCTCCTGAGTTTATTTAGATTCCATCTTCTTCCTTCAATGGATTACTTCATCTCCTGAAGGCGATGGCATTTTTCAAGACGATAATGCTAGGAGTCATCGAGCTCGTATTGTGAACAATCGGTTCCAAGAACATGAGAGTTCATTCAGGCACTTGATTTGGCCTCCGCAAAGTCCTGACCTCAATCTCACTGAGAATCTGTGAGATGTGCTTGAAAGGGCATTAAGGGATGATACAAATCTCCCTTGATCCATTGAAGATCTCCGCGACAAATTGATGCAATTGCGGCCAGTGGCGTACCAACATAAAATGGCGCCCAGGGCAAATACCAAAATTGCGCCCTCTCCCCTCTTTATCCTTGGAAAGGTGATTCTAGTTTCTTTCTGAAACTTATTTTTTCTAAACGGTTTTTTTTAGTAAGAAAGGGCCCTCACTGTTCTTGAAAGTAAATGGAATCTGCGATATTTTTTTCCATGCTTTACTCTCTTCTTATCAAAACTAGGAATGATACTTTGGAATACTAGGAAATACTTTTCTGCTAATTATTTGTCACGAATTCCCGAAATAGCTGATATCCAATCCGTATGAATCAGACTTACCGTGAGAAACCTCTAGAACTCTATGGGACTAATCTATTTTAAATTATCTTCCCGTGTCTCCAACTCCCTAGGACGCAAATCTTTGAAATGGACATCCCTTTGAAACGAGCTTCCACTTTCAGTTATAGATGAGGCTTTAGTCATCAAATCTCTGTAACATAATTCTATTTGTAATTTTGTCGCAGCTTGAGCTGGTTTCCGAGTTGACTGTATCCTTTAGGTTTTCTCACACTTTGTTGAAATTATTTTTATTTTAAGAATCTTTGGAATAAGAGCTTAAAAAGAACTTTTTCTTAAGTACAACTAATTCATTCCTTAATTTTGCGTCCCTTGGTAATTGCGCCCAGGGCATTTGCCCTGCCTGCCCCACCCTAGATATGTGTCCAGACATAGCATAAAATGATAAAGTCAATGCCAAGACGAATGCGTGCTGTGATTCTTGCCAAAGATAGTCCGATGAAATAATATTAGAGTTGTGACTTTTTTTGGCTAGGCAGTGTATAACAGCGAATTCTGCGTTTGTCTTCGCGTCATATTAAAGAGAATCGAGTGTGCATTTTGGAATTGTAAGTCTTCCCATTAATTAATTTGTTGCAGAATTTGACACAGATCTACAGTTTTGGTGTGAAGAAATTTGATTTCTTTAGCTTGTTGCGCTTTTGAGTAAGTACGTCATGTACACACGGGATAAATAAACAGTTTTATAGTCTATTCTTTCAAAGATTCAAGTTAAAGAGATAAACAGACATCCTTCCAAATGACGGATTTTACATAAAGTTTGACACAAATTTACAAATTTGGTCTGAAATACTTATACCAAATTTCATACGACTGGCTTGTTGCTTTTTAGATTTTCCATCTCACGCGAACACAGATAGATAGAGAGACACACAAATATATTTACAAAAATGTGTTTTTTCGACTCAAGGAGATCTAATCGAAGAGATTCATTAAGATACCGAGGTCGAAATTTTTAGAGATCACAATACTTTCTATTTGTACTCTTCATATATCTGAAAGTAGGAAAGGTATACCATCCCCTTAAAATACATATAACTTAATTTTTTTTTCTTTTGCTTTACCCAAAAATTTTAAGAATACAATTTCCATTAATTAAAAGATTATTTTATTTATCAATTAATAGTATAATTCAATTTTAAATAATGTGTCTGATGCTCGTAATAGTTTTCCTTATATCTAACTTGTGCCGTTTGGGCACACTTTTTTGGTTCAGTGTAACTTAAAATACGGATAGTATATTGTTAACAGTCAGTAAGGAATATATATTTCTTGCCATGATTAGAAAGTGATTGATAGAGCCGGATTATTAATGTAATTCGTTCTTTAACACATAAATGACAAAAATTTTGCTCACAAAAAAGTATTGCTACTGAACCGGCTCTTTCAATGTCATGCCATTTTTTTTTTTTTTTTAAAGCAGAATAATGTTTTTATGCTGCCATACTTTCTGTAAGTTGCGTGATGCAACTCTCTACAAAGCAGACCTTTGGACATAAAGCTACCAAATTTGGCACGTAGTTACTTCTTGAGCAATATGTGCTCATTAAGACAGGATTTTTTAATTTTAATTAAATTTTTAAATAACCAAAAATTAATCACAATTTCAACTATTTTCAACAATAAATTTGAAGCCTGTTGTAAACAAAAGCTATTATACACCACCTTAAAATTCAAAAAATTACCTTTTCATTGACACCAATTTCATTTCGGTGAATTTTTTTTCCTTATAATTTGAATTAACTTTTCAAAACTAATTTTAAAACAGTTTATAACAATGTTTTTTATTGTCGTAATGAAATAAAAATCATTTTTATTGTTTCGTCAATTGTTTCACTCGCGTTCTTTTGCCAATGTTAAAATTACACTCTATCAGTGGTGAGCAAACCGTAGGTTGCGACCCACAGATGCAGTGGCGTAACAAGGGTGGGGCAGGTGGTGCTAGTGCCCTGGGAGCAATTGCAAGGGGGCGCAAAATTAAGGAATCAATTGGTTCTACTTAATATAAAAATAGGGTTTTTTTAAGCTCTTATTCCTAAGATTCTTAAAAATTGAAATGATTTCAACAAAGTGTGGGAAAATCTTAAGGATACAGTCATTTTTATAACCCGGAAACCTCAATCTGCGACAAAATAACCAGTAATATTATATTTCAGAGATTTGCTGACCGAAACCCTCATCGCTAAATTAAAAGCTCGTTTAGATGGTTAGGGATGATTATCTCCGCAGGGTACCTGATGCTTTCTTCTGACCTGATGGTTGTTATGGTTTCTCACGGTATGCATCATAAACACTGAATGGACATCAGCTTCTTCGGAAATTGGTGAAAACTTTAAAAGACGTATGTTCGCTATCTTTACATTGTTTTTAGCACTGAATATTTTCATAATTTGTATGATGAAAATGCGATAGTGTTTATAAAATGTAGATGCAGTTATTCTGCCAAACGCAAAGAAAAAAAATTGAGAGAGAGAAAGCATAAAATTTTGCAATTGCTGATAAAAATTAACAGATCTTGCAGACCTTGCAAACAGATTTTAAATTGACATTGAAAAACATTTTTTTAAATTAATTTTCTTTAAAATAGCAAGGATTTTCTAAAAGAATTTACATTTAAAATGCCAAAGAATTAAATAAGCATGTAAGAAAATTTAAAATTAAATTATGAAGTACATCGCAAATGTTCTGTTAGGTTCACAGCAGATTTTTTTTCCTACGAAATGATTTTCAAATAAAGTATTAATGCCTTTTGCATGTCTTTTCTTTTGTATATTGCAAAATGTAGTTTTGAAGATTATTATCCTGATCATGATAATAATTCTAAGAAATGATATCGTCATGCCTGAAGTTCTTTTGGATATGATGTCTATATAATGTATATATATTCATTTATTTCAGTAAAAATTATTCCAAATTTAAATTTTAGACTGATTACTTCAATTTTAGTGTTTCAGTTTCAATTAAGATGTGTAGTTCAAGCTTTTGTCTCGATAAAATCTGGAATGATGTCTTTGACCATGAAACCTTCGGCATTTAGAAGCTTAATCTCACCAGCAAGCAGACATAACTTTTCTGTCAGATTTCCCCTCTCCTCCGTTTGTTTTGCAAAATACATTAAATCCGAAAAAAATTAAAATTATAATACTATTATCAACTTAAACATCTTTAATTTTTTTATATGATATAATTATAAAACTCGAAATTCCCCTAGGCAGTTTTTGTTAACTTCAGTTTTACACAGCATAAAATGAATGAATCTAAATTTATAAAATTACTTTTATAATTCTATTAGAAACTTTGCTGTAGACATCTTTTGTATGTTTATTTCACACTTTCACCTGATTTTTGAACGGAAATATTTAGCTACTTTTAAATACACTCCAGCATGAAATTAATTATTTATTATTTATTATGTCGCAAGAATTTGCCACAGTGGTAAAAAAAATTAATATGGTCCAAAATAAAACAGGGAATTCTTTCGATTACCTTCATAAGTCAGAGAAATATTTAAGAATTTATAATTTATTTATGAAATTTTTTTTAATTTTCTAGTTAAAAGCGTGATTTTTCTTATTTTAGCTTCGTTTGTATTCATAAAATATGCAGCAATGAAGAAGAAAAAATCGGGGCCCCTTAAAAGTGTTTTATGTGCTACTTTCAACTCAAGAACAACTCAAAAATGTTTTATATGTTATTTTTTAAGTTTATTTGCTCTCCCTGGCATAAAGTTTCCGAAAAGAAAACGGGGATCACATTTCAAAAGAAAAAAAGAAGGGGCGCATTTTTGTTATTTGCCCTGGGCGCCATTTTATGTAGGTACGCCACTGCACAGAGGGGTCGCGAGAAAATTTTTGTGGGTCGCTAAATTAGAAGAAATTTATTTGACAATGAAAAATAAAGCGCTTTTCTTCAAAAAACGTGATCGCCACCCTTCTGGGTATGAAAATAGTTTGCTCACCATTGCACTATATGATCAAAAGTATCCGGACACTTCCTAATTTACAGAAGTTTCTTTACAGGGTGTACGAATCAAATGACCCTAATTTGGAGAGGTCGCTATACTTAACAAAAAGTTAAAAAGCATAAGAAAAATGTAAAATTAGATAACATTACTCACAAAGTTTTTATTAAAAAGATCAGTGCACTTCCACGTGGGCTCCCTTAGTAGCCCAGAGGATATCCAGCCAGTAGTCCAGTTCCAGCCATGTCCGCTGTAGCATTTACATAGTCGCAGTAGCAATATCAGCGGTTATTGAGCACGGATCTCCTTTGAGTAGACTTTGTCTCTGACGTAGCCCTAAAAGAAAAAATCCAGTGGAGTGACATCTAGAGATCTTCGTGGCCAGGCAACTGGGCCACCGCGTGATATCCATCGGTTAGGGAAAGTTGTATCCACAAATGCTCGAACATCCGTGCCCCAATGAGGATGGGTCTCATCTTGATGGAAGATAACAGTGGGT
Source organism: Araneus ventricosus (assembly GCA_013235015.1). Classification (NCBI taxonomy): domain Eukaryota; kingdom Metazoa; phylum Arthropoda; class Arachnida; order Araneae; family Araneidae; genus Araneus; species Araneus ventricosus. Next base: position 67,508 of record BGPR01006942.1, read on the forward strand.
TGTTAATGCTGCATTTGGGGTATTGCGTAAATTTGCAACATGTCCAAATAAATGTTTGCCATCACAGAATCTTAACAAAGAAAAATGGTCCTATGACTTTTGGACTGTTTCTTTCCACTTCCTGAACTGCATGGGGATTTTCTGAGCCCCAAATACTGCAGATGTGCTTATTCACTTTGTTACTCACATGAAAAGTTACTTCATCTGAAAAAATGATGCGGTTTAGAAAATCGTGTTAATTTTCGATGCGAGATAACATCTCCACAGCAAATGCAACACGCTGCGGCCCATCATTTGCTTACAGTTTCTGCACAATCTACATTTTGTACGCATACAGCCTCAGTTTTCATATATACAAATAAAAATAAAAATTGTCGACAAAATCTAAGAATTCAGCAGCCAATTTTGCTTAATATCGCCAATGAATCGGTAATAGATTTTTTTAATCGACTGTTCAAATTAGGAACATTTGATTCGGACTATATCTTCTAGAATTTGGTCACGAGAGCATTTAGGGGACCGACCAGAAATTTATGAATTCGAAAAGGGATTTTGGATCACCCCACGTCACAAAAAGTTGATAATGGTTTGCAACATCCATCAATTCTTTTGTGTGATGTGCGTAATATTTACATGCATTTTCGTGAAAAAAGCACGAATATTCGGGAGGATACAAGTTTTAATTTAAAAATCACACTTTTTTTCGCACGCTTTTTGCTTATATTAACTTGCAGAGTTTTCAACCAAATTATATGAAACTTACAGGATACGTGACTGCATGTTAGGGAAGCATTGTATTAAATTTGAATTAATTACGTTGAATATTAGAGAAAATATGAGCATTTGTAGTAAATAATTTTTTACTGAGCATGCGCGAAAGATGTAGTTCTTTCACAACTTCAGAGCCAGATATATAGGGCAACTTATGTAAAAATTCCAGTTCAATACCGTTAAGATTCAGAAATATATCGACATTTTGACCAGCGCTGTTTTATTTGTTTTATTTTAAATACCATCTGCTGCTTCCAGATGGCGTTTGCCCACCCATGTTATTATGCTTATCGTATGCCTGACCTACCCTAAACGTTTGGCCACGTTTTCGAAATATTGCGTGCGTGCGTGCTCCAATACAAATATCTTAATTTTAGAAAAAATTAACTCAATTTAACAAAGAATTAGCTTATATTACCATTCAGTAAGTTTATCTTTCTTTGCCGATTTCTCACACGGATTTACAGGAAAAAGAGAGAGAGAGGGAGGTGTAATTGTATCAGCAGTTTGAAGAAGGGAACAAGTTCCAAAACGTGCGGAATGAGGGCGGAAGGGTCACACTTCCCACTTAAACTTTTTTAGAGATATCTCGTTAGTTTTCCCCCATGTGATCTCGTATTGTCACGTCCACTGTCGAACATATTGCACCACTTCGCGATAGCTTGACGCCATATTGCATTTTCACCATACACTTCGTACAACTGCCGATAACTTTCAGTGCAGGTACACCTTTTTACCTGAAAAAACGAATCACTGCAAGCATTTCAAATTTGGGTTCCACTTGCATGCACTGAAATTTATCGGCAATCGAGACGTTTTCGCGACTGACTAGCAAGAAAACTAAAACTGCCACATCCGAGCCGTTTCACCACGCGTCAATGTCTGCAGTGTTGCCACACAGTTTTATCAAAATATCCTTTTACCAAGATTTTTTACGAAGTACAACTAACTTTTTAACTGACCTGGTTTAAAAAATAAGAAAAAGAAGAATAGGAAGGGTTGTTTTTTCCCTAGAAAAAAGTTGTTCAATTCGATCCCTTCTTCAAATTGCTGATTCATTTGATAAATGTAACAATTATCAAATTTGTTTCATTTATCCTTCAAAAGTATTAATACAAATCTCTGTCTACTCTACTTTTCTGTATGGACGAGTTTTCAGTTTTGTTTATTTGGAGTACTCTATTAGCACAAGATATTCTACGATGTTGCTACGATATTCTGAATGCCGCACAACATCGTAAAGATATCGCATGAATATTGTAGAGCGTCTTGTGCTAAAATGGTAATTACAATATAAAATGTTACAAATGTTTTATTATGCATTTAATCATATTATAGTGTATTATTGTTGAAATGAATAAAACTTTTCTTTTATGTACGAAATTGTTTTTCTTCGATTTATTTGTCTCCTCCTGTTCATTCTAAAAACCGTTGGTCACCTTAATTCTGTTCAGAAACTTCGGGGTGTGCCCGGTTCTTTTACGGAGTGCATAAGTAAAATAAAAGGATCTGTAGGCCAAAAAATTTTGATAAAAAGCAAGGAGTCGAGCTATCTTGCTTTAACTTCTAATGAGTAACTAACTCCGTCCAGTTAATTCTGAACATTATTTTTTTGCAACTCTAATTTGATTTATTAATCAGATAACATTTAAAACAACTCAGAACATAAATGAGAATTCCGCCCAGCCAAACCATACGGAATACCAAAACAACTGAATGAAGTCTGTAAATTTTCAGTTTATCTTAATTTAATTTTATTTTGCCTACATCTTTTTTGAAAGAAAACGAAAATTTTCTCAACTCATAAAATATTGAGAAAATGCGAGATCAGTGTTAACCGATCTTGGCAGCATTGTTACTAGGATACTTTACTGAAATTCAAAACATTTTAAATTTAAACCCGAACAAAAATAGCTCATGGACGAGTTTTCTGTTTTGTTTATTTTGGATTCACAGACCATTTTCCGGTAATCCTCCCGGTTGGGTTGGGAGATGTCACTTTTTCCGCCCATTAACAACAAGTGCGATTCTCGTACCCATTTTTCCAACCGGTTGGGATCTCGCTCGGTCGAAAAAAGGACTCCCGATTTCTCGCCAGCTCTGTACCTGGCGTAAACGCTATTCGCTAGCGAGAAGTGTTGTTTCGATATAAGAACTTATCAAATTTTCGTTTAAAATGGAGGCTGCTAAGAAGTTAATTGTGTTTTAAAAGGGTTTATCGGATAAGTGTAATCCATTTGACCAATCTGAAGAAGAATTCATCAATTACTTTAGATTTTTTAAAAAGTAGTTAAATCTTTTATCGAATTTAAATAATTTAATCTAATAATTTAATACGACAATCTAAAGTAATTAAATCTTTAAAAGTAGTTAAATCTTTTACTACTCCATCAAGATAGTCAATAATGATAGTTGATAATTAGCTAAGATCAATTACATTTAAAGATTTAATTACTTAATATTTTCTTATTAAATTAAATTAGGGTAACATTTTAACATTTTTTTTACATTGAGTGTGGAATGACTTTCCTCATTCCGTATATATCATTACAATTTTTTTTTATTTGGGTTTTAATTCAAAGAAATTTGTCAAATATTTACAAAGTAATTGCAAAATCTGACAATAAAAAATTTTTTCTTGTTCCTTGATAAAGATGTAATTTTTTAATGTTGTGAAAACTTGCTGAATTTAATAACTTTTTTTCATGTTTTATTTTCTTCTGTAATTGGAAAAATAAAGAAATTATTTGTAATATTAATTTATAAGATTTATTCATGTCAAAATAATTGGCATGGAAAAAAGTTTATTATTTTTCCTCTATCTAGAAAATTGGTAAAATTACATCAATATATTGGAAAAAAGACTCCAATTTATGTTCTATAAATATATAATAGTATTATAAATGTATATTTTGTAAAAGATAAATGGTTTACCCCACCCCCCCTTAACAATGGACTTATGAAAGCAAGAAAGATGCATTATAATGCATCTTATAAGTGCAGAAGTTAAATCTTCCCACCTCTTACCCTTGATGTCTTTTGAAAAGATGCGATCAACTTTCCCACTTAAAATTTGTGGATATTTTTCAAAATAATCCAACGTAATTTCGAATTGGGAAGCAAATGTACGCTTCGCCATAATTCCTTTGGCGATTCAAAACTCGAACTGAATCTGAAACCATGCAACAATCACGATCGCTTGATTTGCTGCACGCGCAGCAGAATACGTCACTTCCTATCGTAAAGCGCGATGTTCGAAACGACCGAGGTACGAGAATCAGACCGTCACCTCCGATAGATAAGTCCGTCACCTGCGGGAAATTGGTCGCCTGCGATGAACGGTAAACAGTTAGTAAACTCAACAGTCTAACTTGGTTCACGTCAGCCTATTCTATGGTTGCCGTTGGAAGACTTTCTTCTCTCGGAGGTGACGATCAGACCCCTTCTTTCGGTTCGAGAAAAAGCCATTAACGTCCCGCGGTCAAAAGGCGAAACGCTCCCAACCCAACCGGGGTACGAGAATAGACCCGTTAAGCAATCACCAAATCCATTTGGATAATGAATCAAGCGCCAAGTTCGAATCAGTTCTTTCTTTAATACACAAAGCGTTGAATTCTGTGATCTTTGAGTTCTTTTAAATCTTTTTTTATTTAAAACAGCTAAATTTCAAATGGCTTACACACAAAATTTAATATTTTCAAAGTTATATCTAACCATAACATTAAAAAGACTCTACTTTAAACATCTTCAAACAGAGTGTTGAAATTTTGAAGATTCCCATTGACAACTTAGCATTTCACCAGAAGTAGCGAGCGGTGGGCTAATGAGGTATAAATGCCCCGGTCTAAAGTTTTAGAGGGCGCCATGGAATCAAAACACTCCTGCGTTTATGTCAGTTTTAAAGCAAAATATGATGAAGGCGCTTACAAATAACACCATACCCCTCCCAGATAGCAATTTTAGTTTGCAGCAAAGTTGCAGAAATCTTGCTCTGCAAATCTGCAAGCATGCAGCAAGTTTGACACGGCAAGACTGAAAGCTTGAAACAAGTTATTGCAAACGACGAAGTCACCATGCTTCGAACTTGTAGCAAGCTCATTGCGTCAAATTCATTGCAAACTACAGCAAAAACAGAGTACGCAGACGACCCTCAGATTCGAACCCCCGACAACCCGCTTCCTAAACCTGTCGCCTTAGCCACTCGGCCAGCTATACCTCGATCGCGCCAATACATCGTGCATTTACACGTTTTATTCTAAACAGTCTTTTTGATTTCATGAATTGTTTAAATTTTGAGTTGAGAATATGATTTGAAGTCGAAAGGAGAGCGATTTTCGCTAATAACTACGTTTTGCTATTGGAATAAATTATGAAATTAGGGTTCAAAAGTAATTACTTTTAAAAATATTGGACACAAAGTAAGTTATTATTTTTAAACAAATATTGACTGTTTTTTAGGTCTAATTTTGATTATGAGCATTAAAATTTCAACATTAAGAAAAAGGCGATATATAGTTTTCTTTACAGTGCGAGTTCTATATTTAGTAAAAAGATGGAAAATGTTTCAAAAATTTTTTTATAAAAAAGTTATTTTTTCACAAATTATCATTGATTTATTGAATTAATAAGAAGAAGAATGGTCTAGGAGATGACATTAAAAATCGGATGTTTTTTAAAATAGAGACACAGACCAAAACCAGTTATATACAACTGTAACCAAGTCGTGGTGTGTAAGTGTGTCGTGACAACTTTGCAGCAAACTTACATTGCAAGAAGGGTGATCGATTATGCTTTGCTACTTTGCAGGAAGTTCGTTGCAAAGTTGCCGCGTCAAGTTTGTCATGACAAGCTAATATCAAGAAAAATCGCACTTGCTGCAAGTGTACATGCTATCTGGGTTCTTTCTATTTACGTTTGTTAAGGTGGTCGTCTACAGTTTATAAATCACCAAAATCATCACAGTACCGCTATAACGTATTGTTGAAGTCTGGAATTTTGTCAGGAGGTATATATTACCATAATTAATGTGTGAAACTCCAAAATCTTCAAAATGCAGTTAATATTTTTTAAAAACCCAAATATTCATAAAATTGCCTAGCCTAACTGTAGTACGTGAGCCTGATTATAGATGGCGCCTTAAGCGTGTAATAGAAACTATACTTTCTGTAAAACAGGGATTAAAGCTAATTTTGTTTATTTTGTGAGAAAAGAAATACACATGAAGAGTTTTATTATTAATTTCTAAACAGTAAAACATTCTTTTGAAGGAAAAAAAGGGGTAAATTTATTAAAAACCGAAATTTTGTCTTGTGTGCTTAGAAATTCAGTAACCCTATGCGGACACTAGGTGAGGACTAGAATCTATTCTGTTCATAACATGAAGAGTAACTTCCCCCTGTCACCAAATGCACTCTCCTGTTTGGTGTCGAAAAAGTCAGCCGAACAGTTCTACGAATGGAACTTTTATTGTATAATTTCTGCTACAGAAGGAAATTCTTTCTTAGCAGTTTCTTGACTTAATAGGGCGCTTGCCATGTATGTTAGTCTATCCCACTTTCTATGCACTTCTAATTATCACATCAATCATAAATTTATTGGATTAATTTTACATAAGATATGATGATTTGATTAAATATAATTTATACAAAATTATATTTGAGACTTATTCATTTGTGGCTATTTATATCAATTATTTTCTTGACAGAAACTAATAATCACATCCCTTCTTCAAAGTTGTGATAAAATAATGAAGAACAAAAACGTGCTATTTATTATCTGCAAAGTGATGATTTTTTCTTGGGTACTGTATACAAAAGAAAAAGGACATGAATGCTGCACAACAAAATAATAGAATAGCGTTAACACTGCACTTGTTCTTAAAATCAGCTGAAATCTATATCTTGTGGCACTGTTAAAGAATATTGTGCTTTCAAATAAACACAGACAGGAGCAGAAACACCTTTCTTCTGTACAAATAAGCATCTGATAAAATTAAAAGAACGATTACAGTTATCTTAAATTATACAATTATATTATATTAAAATCAATTATATATTTTTAAAATTTTCCATATATATATATACTAAACATTTATCTACATATATACTTTATGTATATAGTTAGGTTTATTTTTATAAAGAAAAGCGGAAATCAATGAAATTTTTATGGAAAGCATCCCCAGATAGTTTGTACACTTGCAGCAAATTTGATTTTTCTTGATAGTAGCTTGTCATGACAAACTTGATGTGGCAACTTTGCAGCAAACTTCCTGCAAAGTAGCAAAGCATAATCGACCAACCCACTTGCAAATAAGTTTGCTGTGAGGTTGTTACACCACGATTGCAACACAAGTTTGCTGCAAAGATGATACAGCACACTTACAGTTATATATCTGGTTTTAATCTTTATCTCTGTTTTAAAAAACATCCGATTTTTAATAACATCTCCTAGACCGTCCTTCTTTTTATTAATTCAATAAATCAATGATAATTTGTAAAAAAACTAAATTTTTTTATAAAAAAATTGAAAAATTCTCCATCATTAATAAATACACTGTAAAAACTGTGGAGTAATGTCGCACCAAATTTGGTGTTGGAAAAACCTTAAAAACTGCGTGAACAAATACTTTATTTAAAGTTAACACCAAATCAAGCGTTTTTATACACTTTAAGTGGTGTTGTTTGCATTCAACACCAATACTGGTGAATCCTTACACCCTGCTCACACGCACCTGACACCATTCGTGAATTATTTTCACCTGTGGTAACACCAGTTTTGGCGTACGTTTGGAAAGTCTCCGATGGCAACGATAGGTTATTTGTAAACAACTTTGCATTTCCGTTGGTTGCTGCCGTTACACAGAAACGTTAGAAAAGGTTGTGTAATAAAGATAATTGAGTTTTCATAAGATAAATATAACTTTATTTATATGTGTGTCATTTGTATTTAAGAATATTACATTTAATTCGTATATGCTTCTGAAATTTTCTTTACTAAGCCTAGTTCGAATTCGCCCTGATTAATATTCTCTGTGCATTTAAATTACGAACCAATTTTATTTTGACGTGTATACATGTGGCTGATCATTATTTCTGTCAAAAAAGGATATTTAAAATTTTGGTGTCAAAAGCAAGAATTTTAGAATTTTTTTTTAAATTTTGAATAAAGGCTATTTTGTCAATTTTATAAAGGTAAAAGTA
>BGPR01006943.1:0-75464 GCA_013235015.1 Araneus ventricosus
ACTCCAATATAGCATAAACCATGTTACGATCGAGAGTCTGCTGGATTACGAAAATCTCCGTGAACCGGCAGAACATAAACCAAGCTGGTGCAATCAAGTGACGAAATGCACCAATACGTTATTGCAAATCCTTTCCGACGTAACCTTTTAATCAATGCGATACCCAAATTCCTTCCAAGCCTTTAATAATAATGATATACAGTTATTATATATTATTATTATTATTACATATTACATATTATTATTATTATTGTTATTGGAGTTATATATTGCCATTGTTATTATTATTATTATGTTATTATTAGTTATTATATATATATTACAATATTATTATACATATATTATATTATTATTATTATTATTATTATTATTATTATTATTACATATTATTATTATTATTATATATATATTATTATTATTATTAGAATATATATATATATATACATACATAACATATATATCCAAGTATTATTATCCGTATAATATATATACATATTATTATTATATATATATATATATATATATATATATATATATATATATATATATGTATATAATATACAGAAACAAATGCAATAACCAATCAAGAAATTTATTTTAATCGAAGAAATACTTAAATCATCGAAGAAATACTATTTCAAATGAAGTAAACTTCAGGAAATGGATACTATATGGTTAAAATAAATTCTAAAAAAGATTTAAATATGAAAAAACTTCACTAATGCGGTGAATACGCCAATACAGCAGTAGAACTGAAAAGTGGGAAATATTAACAAAAGAAAGCATCAAAACCACGTCATAAAAGAAAAATCAAAACAACAAAACGGAATATAACGCTAACGTCCGGGACGCGTCATCAGCAAGGGAAATCCCGAACGAGCGTATACAAATTTATTTTCGGTGTTTTCTAAACACAAACTCTAGCAATAATGCTAAAAAGAGTTTGTTTCCCTGGAACACCGAACAAAAAACAATAGTTTGAAACATTGAAATAAAGTAAAGAGTTCATGTCTAATTGAAAAAATAAAAAGTTTATGTCTAATTGAAATAAAATACATGAAACCCAATTTCAAAATGAATAATGTGAAACAAAAATGAAAAAAAGTTGTCAAAACTGTTCTGAATCCATTGTCTGTCCGTTTGTGGTCTATTGGGTGAGTTTTGACACCTTTTTCTTCATTTTTGTTCACTTTCCAGAAATATTTCAATATCTCCTTTAAAGATCACCTTTGATGTCGTTCTTATTGTTTATTCTTAAGAATAGTGTTATGATGATAAACTGAACATTTTTGAAGCAGTATTAATTAAGCGTTATATACAGGGTCAACATTATTGCAGCTATGGTTCTTTTTAAATGAGAATGCATTTTAAAAAGTTTTTAAAGACTGGTAACACGCCGTTATAGCGGTCTAGGTGGTCGTAAATTATTGGGCATCTCCCATTTTTGAAAGCCATTATTTGTCAAACTATTAAAGATAGAAGAAAAATAAAAGTATACATTTGTAGGGAATTTTACGCTCTTTAATTTGTTATGTCAATTATAATGCGAAAACTGAATAGTTTTCGAGATATTGAAGAAAATTTTTTGCACCGGCTGTTGCTAATAGGTGGTCATTGCATATGGAAATCTCTCGCTGTAGCAAATTTAACGCCGTAATGGTACGCCACCTATCCTGGAAAAAATCTTTTTTATTTTCTCTCTCATTTAAAAGAAAAAACGCAGTTGTAGCATTATTAGTTTTTAAATTAATTTTTGTAATGAGTCAAATAATTTATGAACCCTCACTGTACATAAAATCTTTTACTTTTCCAGAAACAGTATTGTATATTTTCATCCACTAGCAATATATTTATTTCTCTAAGAAATTCTGCTTAACTTTCTGAACCCGGCTAGATTGAGAATTCCATTGCCTGAAAATCTGGAGTAAATTTTCGCTCAAAAAATAGAATCGAGTAGTCATGTCCTTTACAGAAATTCCAGGAGGTCTACAACTACGGTTTCCCGATCAATTGTCAACAAAGAAAGAAACTGCATTTTTTATTAAAAAAAATCACCCAGGCGCCCGAAACCGGCCGAGTCTGGCGTCTGTCGAACGGGCTGGTTTCAGGCGGGATAGGGCTCATAGGGTTAATGGCTTTACTTTTCCAAGAGTATTTTTTAAATGTTTAAATGCACTACTATTACAAAAACTATATTATGTGCGTTGTCCTTCATTTCCATTCAAGATACTATTTTGCTATACCTTTTCTATATTATATTCTTTCTTTTCTTACAATATCACTTTGTTGACTTTAACGGCTTTATTTTAATTACAGCAGATCAAATACTGGTGGTTATAGTCTCTTAGAATAATATTAAAACTAAGTGTAAAAAAGTAAAGAAAATAATTATTTTAAAGAGTTACGTGCGCATTAATATGTAATTAAGTCTGCAAGTAAAATTTTATGTATGGAATTAATATTGTATAGTATAGTTTTATTTGTTATATTAAATGCCCTTTACGAAGCTCAACAGAGGCCATTTAGGACTAAATTCACAAATTTGACCAAGTGCACAATATATCTAACAATTAGGAGTTTCCTTCCATCAACTTTTTCGCACACTTAGTAAATAGACCAACAAACAACCTTTTCATGCATTCCAATTTTTTTCAAAATTTCATACTGATCCATACATAATATTGATGTTTAGACCACATGCTAAATTTTTTAACCCAGCTAGCTGTGTTGTTCAGCTATTGTCTTCATAAACACATGGATAGACAGGGTGATAAAAAGTTCGCATTTAAACGGAATTTGGCCAAACTTTATTGGATGTCTACAATTTTAGTGAAATGACAACGTTTAAAATTTCATCTGTCTAGCTCATGGGTTTTTAGTGTAATCATGTTCAAATACACAGAAACATAGTTGTATTATCTGCTCAGGGAAATCTAAAATATGCGGATAATCATTTAAATTTTTGACATTAATATATATATATATGAAATGGTAAAAAGCACTGAATAAAAATATATTATGTAAGTATAACAACAAAGATGCTTGGATGGATTTATGGATAACTTGTTTCCTCTGCTTCAATCATGATACTTGAATAAGGAAATCCCAATCGTATGCTGCAAACTTGTCTGGCAAATTTGGTTGCCGATTATTGGAGAAAATGTGAACTAAGTTGTATACACGATTTACATTTTTATCATATAAAACATGGATTAACTCCAGCCTTTACCAATCATTGATCACATAGTGGATATCAACGATTTCATATGGTCTAACGGGATATATAAGGAATTCAGTCACTGAAAGTTTTATTCTATTTTAAAATTGATAGTGCTTGATGCACAGATGGACAGATTTAAACTTCGAAGGAACAGAAACGCAACTGATACAGTGTATATATATTTAATATAAACAAAGGTTCAGTTCTTGGGCCCGGTGAGAACTGAATTGTTGATCATACGCCAGCACTCTTTATGCTTCTGTTGTTTCGAAGTTTGAAGATTAAGGGCGGAAGTAAGAAACCAGCGGGGGTGGTGTCCCCTAAATTTTCTAGTATACTCCTAACGCATGTCGAGAAAAATAAGCTAAAAGGTAGTAAAACGAACAAGCGTCCCGAACGCATTGTAGGAAAAAAACTTGGGAATCGGAAGCTTGGAGGCGGAAAGGCGTGGGTAGAAGCGGAAAGGATTAGGCAAGTGAATAGCATAATTACGCAATAACGGCCTCGCGTCATTGTTTGATGAGAAAATACAAATAGGCGATTTTAACACCTGTTTTTCAACCGATTAAAACAGAAATTGGGCACGGATCTAAAATTAATGTTATCAGGCGTCATACCAATCTTTATTTATCAAAGCCGTAGGGTTTACGAGTTATAATGTTTAGAAGTATGCCATTATACAGACCGACAGACAGTCAACCATTTGACAGATTTCGCTCAAAATTTGATACGGACCTACATTCCTGATGATAAAACTGCGTACCAAATTTTATCTATCTAGCTATTCAAGTGTTTGAGTTATAGTGTTCACATGAACGCGGACAGTCGGACAGACAGACAGATTTCCCCTAGACGGATTTTCTCCAAAGTTTGACAGAAATCTACAAATTATGTGTCAGGATAGCATACCAAATTTTATTCCTGTAGCTCTAATAGTTTTTGAGTTATCGTGTTTACAGACAGACAGACATAATTCCAAAATTGTGCTTTTCGGACCCAGGGAAGTCTAAAACGTGGCAATTCGTCAAAATCTCTAGTTAGAATTTTTTGACGATTACAGTACTTTCTCCTTGTATACTTCGTATACGAGAAAATAAACAACAATTTCAGACGTTAGCGTTTTACGAAGTCGAGTGATGACATAGATTAATTAGTCTACAAACAAATGATTAATTTAAATACATAATAAAAAATATAATTATTACTTAAATGCTACACATGCAACAAAACGATATCACCTGTAAATAGTTTCAGTAAATTCGTCGATGCAAGAAATTTGTATATTCGAAATATATTTTTCATATTATATAACTATGCATTTTTTATTATTACAATGACTTCTATTTTTCTGACTTACTCTATTTTACTTTAACTATGCTTATCTTAACCATATATTTTCCTTCTGACATAATGTCTGCTGAATATATTTCACGAAATAGAAACATAGACACCATTAACCTAATTTTTTGATGTTTTTCATTTCCCTCTCGTTTTAAAAAAGTTGCCATACACTTCCATTTGAGATTTATCGGACATTCAACTTTAAACTGATTAAATTTTTCCCAAAAAACTTCCATGTAAAAGTAATGCTAACTCTTTCAATTTCACAAATGCACCAAATATGTACATACGACAGCGAATCAAAGTAGAAATTCTACGACAGTCGGCATTCACTAAATAGTTAACAACAATAACAAATATTTATTTTTTGTGAGCCTAGTTAACAGTGAGGCATAGACCTAAACGAACACGAATGCTTCAGTCCATTCTAATGCATGTGTGAGCAGCCATTTTGGCGCACTTTTTCCCATACAGCTTTTCGTCGAACTCTCTATTTTATCCATCAATGCTAAGTTATTATTTATTTCCTTTTGATCCTTAGAAAACGATGAAAGAAATAAAGCACAGGCAACCAGCCAAAGAATTCCATTTCCATCCTCCCTTTCAATTTTTTATGCTCTTCTTTCCTTCTCTTTAAAGGATCAAAAGTCAGAGAATAAATAGAAAAGAAAAAAGTTTTCTCTTTCTTAGCCCCCTCTTTTCTTTCTCATCCCCCTCCATGTGATTGTTTATGCCTCCTGCTGTGAAGTCAACCAATGAAAGGAAAGCACGGTGGCCATAGTGGTTTTAAATATAAAATAAAGTCACGAAAAAGTGAAGTTATCAGAAAGTGATATGGGGTCACTGCTTCGACTAGAATGTTTCATACATTCCGTCGAAGAGAATAGATACAGTTGTTTTAAAAATATCTTATTTTAAGGCTCTGATAGAGATGTGAGCAGATTCACATTAAGAATTTATTTTGGATGTATTTTTTTATAAATAAAGATTTTGGATTTTCTCCAGTTTTCAGCAGAAGTAAGCTTCTATTGGAGAATTTTTCTTACATTAATACGGTTTTTAAGTAACCATGTAGTTTTAAAGTTTCTATGAAATTCAAAATAAACCGTATAATCCACAAATATTAAAGTTAATAATTACTTGTAAGAGACATATTTAAAAATCAGTTATTTGCAAAAATGAGCAATTCCAAACTTGGGGTATGGGTGGAGGCCCCAGTTAGCTATAATGTCAGAAAAAAAACTAGTGTCATGTAACTCTTGGCAGTTTGTTACAAAAGTTTATTTTCTGTTTAAAATTTGTTTTAAAACGATTATTTCGTATCCCAAGCATGCTAAATTATAAAAACAATCCATCACTATCATCAAGGAAAATGGACAAGACATATTTAACCATTCTAGATAGGCCATTAGGCTTCCATAGAAGAATTCTGACGATATGAAATTATCGGCCATTTTTGCTGAACAATATTATTTTAAATTTCGAATTCCTTGCAAGAAATTTTTTTTATTACCTTAGAAGCTCAACTTAGAGGAAATTTATTCACTATGATGAATGAAAAAAATGCAGAGATTTTTTAAACCATAGATCAGGGATTTATCAGACTCCACAAAATATTTGTTGGAGTGTTATTTCAGACAAGGAGTGGACATTTACAAAACAAAATTTTTCTACAAAAGGGATTATTTTTACCTTTGCTTTCTTTCATAAATAAAGCAATAAATTACTATTAAAAATATTTTTTAATTTTATTTCACAAATTAAATTAGTTTAATATTTTTTTAAATGCTGAGATACAGAAAGATAAAGCGAAGGTACAAAATAACATACTTTGCTATAAGTACAATACTAACTATCTCTGTACAGTAAAGCACCCTCTATTCGTTTCTCATTTATTTGTCGTTTACATTTATAGAACGTTTTATCACTGTCGTAACTCATTCGTAACTATTGTAATGATAAAGTGCATTGTTTGTACGACGCAAATCTTCAGTTATACGTCGTTTTCCCTTCTTTAAAATTCTCAGATATTCAGCTTCATTCTTTGTTCTAATATCCTATTATTTTAGGATTTTTTTCCATAAAGGTTAAGATATTTTAATTAAACGCCTACCTGCGTGCATAGAAATTAAATAGAATAAGAAATGTATATTTGGAACTAAACATATGCAATAAACGTATGGTTTTCTCCCTTTTAAGATAAATGTTTAATTATAAAATTAAATTTATTATTTCATTGCTGCGTAGAAATAAACTAGTACTATTGTTTTAAAAAAATAAACTACTTACTTTAAAATGAATTTGTTTTAGTAGCATTAAATTCGTAATAATCAAGGCTGTTTATTGAAATTTCGATTATACGTCTTTTCGTTTATAAGTCGCTATATGTCAGTTCTTTGAAAGATATTTAAGCATTATATTTCACTCTATATTTAAATATAATTCTTTTACCTTTTTCTAAAAATATGTTTTCTAATATTTATATCTGATGTATCTCCTGAAATAAAAGATTTAGCCAGAATACTTTCTCTGCTGATGAAATAATTCTTTCAAGACAGCAGAAATTAAATATTTCATAACAATTAGACAGTTATTAACCTTGTTTCAATAAGTTTCAGATTCATATATATACAAACGAAAAATGTGATAGTAAACTTTTCAAATTTAATAAAATGTACAGTGATGGACATTCTGAGATTTAATGGCTTACATTCCCACAGGGTACTATGCGTTGAATGTAAGTTACATATACAGGAGTATGAACTATTTATTTCACCTACAAAATATTCTTTTTTCTTTTTTTTCTTGAAAGAAACTAGCAAAAATTTATAAAATACTTTTAAATACATAAATATTATTTATGCATTTAATATTCTATATCTTTTACTATACAACTTATATTATTTATATAACATATACTTCTTACTATATAACTGGCCACTTAACACTGAATGAATGCCAAAAATACACATTACCATGATATCCTGGTCGCAGAATGCTATATATGCATTGATAAACTCTAGGATCTCCAGAAAGGCAAAGTAAAGGCGAAGTAATTTTTCTCTCATTAATTATTTCACGTCAGCTCATGGCAACATAAAAAAAGCAAAAGTCCAAGTGCCTTGGAGTCCGTGGAAGCAATGCATGTGTATACGTGCCAATCTGAGAAAAGACAAATCAATACCATGATAACCAAAGCTATACGAGATTGGCAAGGAATTCCATAGGATTCAAACTGGCGTTGCAATCGCTATAATCATCAATCATGTCGCAAGATTCGTGGAGCAAATATGTTTTTTCTTCTTTTTATCCCATCTTCTTTGTGAGGATATATCAAAATTTTTGCCGTTTTTGGTGCAACCTCATTAGAATTTTTCCAATGGAAGTCATAATATTATGTCCTTTTTATGTGTTTTTTCACTCCATCGCATGTCGGTGAAAATGTTCTATGTGGCAGAGGGTTTAATCTTTATCAACAAACATCACAGCAATGATTCCAGGTTAAAGTAATTTTTTCTGTAACTTTTTTTCCGTTCTGGTCTTTTTCTTGGTCCATCACTTATGACAGAAGTAATAAGCGAGAGGGATGATTTGGATTTAAAAATGGGATAGAAAAAGCGTTCTTTCATTAAATATGTATACGAAATTTTCACAATAGTGTTTCATGCATAGCATGATTAATGATGCTTTAACTGAATAAACTGGTCTTTTTGTCTTTCCAGAAATGGTTTTTTAAAGAATATAGTGGATTGCTTTTTTCTTTTTCATTCTACTAGAATTGATATTCTCTGTAGAAATAGGGTTTTAAATATATGCTAGCATATGCATGTTACTTTTGTGAAACCTTTATAGCGATTAAGGTACAAAATTTTTAATGGTAACTATGAACAGACATTTTTTGAAATAAAAAAACAACAATTTTTGAAAACTCAACATTAATTACTCAAACAATGCATCTGTTCTGGAAATTTATTGGTTGAAAATTAATGACGTAATAGCCACTATAATTTTTATCGTTATTAAAAATGTTTCCCATTATATGTTTTAAAAATAAATATGTTTGTATGACAATGTATTATTATATTATAAATTATTGATTATCATTTACTTCAGAATTCTCCCATCCCAAAATAAAATGCTTAAATTTTTCATAACCTTCTCAAATATATATATATATATATTTATATATATATATATATATATAGTTCATATTCACGAAACATTTGTTTTTATGAAAATAAGTTTTTAACATGTATTTCTCCGCTCACAAATATTAAACATTTATATTTTTAAAGGTTAATCGTTTTTACGTAAATAGAAACATATTTTAAATTAGATAATATTTGAATTATTAATCATCTAAATCAGTACGCAACTGATTTAAGCAGGTAGAACTTCGATCTGTTAATATTGTGTTTTAATTAACATTCTAATAAAAAAATTTGTGCCAAAGATAATTCGAATTTTTATATCTAAAATGCGTGTTATCTAATGACCAATAAGCTGATTCAGCCGCCTATAGTGTTTATTTTGAGAATATCTTCTATATTGAAATTAAAGAAAATAAACGTTAAATAGGGATATCAGCATCACTTATCTCGAATTCGTAAAGTTTTGCATTAAATTTAACTCGGCTATTTACTAAATCTTAAAATTGATATTTAGACACAAAGCATTTGAAATTTGAAGGAAGGCATCTTCTAAATGTTGCTTTTTTAAGAAACATTACTTAAAGAAGAGTCTAGCGTGGTGTAATATTTATAGCACGCAATTGTACAATCGACTCATAAGAATATATTTTAGTTCGAAATAACTGATATGTTATTGAAATACATTGAGAAAATTCAAGAGGGAATTCAAAGTCTTCTTCGGAAAAATTTACGAGAACTAGTTTATTTACAAATGAATTCACTTATATCAAATACTTCATAAGAGGGAAACATTTATATATACGTCGAAATAACGAAGCACACCATATTTTGAAATCTGAAGAGCATTTCTTTAAGATGCCTGATATTTAGTGTTCGATACAATAATTTATTCTAAGATTTTGTCGAAAGCTTCGATAGATACATTAAATGCGATGATAAATAATGAAAAATTGCCGACAAGGTACTATAAAGTTCAAGAATACAAATTCCGGCTTTCCCTTAGGTGAATTACAAGAATAATAATTTGTTGCACTGGATCGCAGTCTTATTCAAGAGTTGAATATTAAAGTTAAACATGAACATATCATGCAATGAAATTTCAGAGTCTGCTTTTAAAACGTTGTTTGGAATATTGTAAAATATGTGTTGAAACGTTGCATCTAAATTTCTCGGTAAGATGGAGTCAAGAGATTTATGACGGTAAACTTGTAATTGCTAGGCAAATTATATTTAATTTAAATGGGATGGAGTATATACTAAGACGGTTAGGATTTATAAAACGATAAATGTAGGAATGCGACTCGTAAATTCATTGGTAAGAAACTAACAGTCATTGATGCCCAGTTAATTCTAGAAGAGATTTTCCTCTAAACAATCGATGATGTTTATCTGGCTCTATCCAAGATAAGAAAAATATTTTAAATTTTTTTGACATGAATCATTAATTTGGCAGATGCTGTATATTGAAATATTTTTTCTCTGAAATAAGACAGAGTATGAGCAATTCGAAGCTAATAAACTCAAAGATTTTATCGAAACAACTTTAATGCTGAAGATTTTGTAAATTTCGAATGTCATCTATCATGAATTGTGCATATTTTTTTTATTTCGGTGTTTAAGAATAAAACAGAAAAGAATAGACTTCGAACTGATGAAAGACATTTGAAGTAGGTAGAGGAAACATCAAAGAAATTTAAATGAAATAAATCCTTGTAAGTGGGGGTTAATTTCTAGCGAATTCTTAAGGAATTCTAGAATTAAAAAAATAATCGAAACAACAGAAACGAATAAAGGGTGAATTAGCCATGCTTGATGTAACTTTTATGGAATTCACTCTTGCGATGGTTATTCCCATTGCATTTTTAGTAAGTAATTTCTTGAACACGTTCACACCGCGGCGCTGCAATTCATGTTTCTCCCCCATGGGCGGCTACTCAAAGAGCGCTTTGCTTTATCGGGCGGAGTCCAACTAAAGCGAAAAGTGAAATTTTACCCCAATAATAGACATTGCTGCTCTTTATTTTTTTCACCACTATTGCTGTCATATTTTTGCCAGCATTTTGTTTGCAATGTTTGAAAAAATGCTTAGAAATAAATAAACAAATATGTTTATAATATTGAATTGTTATGTTTATTTTTTTTATTTATTTTTATTTTTTTGTAATTTTTTTTTATTATTATTTTTTTGTTTATTGTATTTTTTTATTTTTTTATTTTTTTACTGTATATTTATTGTATTTTTTATGTACAATTTATTGTATAAACTATTTTTACAACATTGAGTTGAAATAATATAAATCCTACTTTTTCAATTAATATACGTTAAATTTCCATTACCCAAAAAATGGCCAAAATATAATTTTTATTTTATTGACTTGTTTTAGTTATTTTATCTTTCTAGTTATTATATCAAAATTTCAAATTTGTACCTTTAATATTATAGAAGTTATTTAAGCTTTTATTTACGATTACCAATGATAAATATGCGCAAATGACAACTTTACCTGGCTTTTACTCCATGTTGGACTTTCCTCCACTTTCATATTTTCAAAATGCTAAGGCTTTTTTCCCTTTTTCATATAGAGCTTTCAAATTTTTTGTACTTGTTTAGCGTTATACATATGACAAAACAGTACATGCAATAAGCATTCAGTTGCTTAGTTTTTTTTATATACAAGATAAAAATTGAGTTAGTGCTAAATTTCCTCATTTGTCATCACATAAAACGGTAAAAAATCTATATTTTAGCGAATATTAGATGCATCTTAAAATCAATGCAAAGTTTTTTGTAACATATTTCAATGAATCTGCAAATAAAATTTGAAGCAAAAATATTCATATTTGAAAAAGTAGTAGGGAATTTTAAAGAATGAATTTTTCTTTAAAAAAACTAAATTTCGACTTAACAAGCGGATCAAAATTATTTTTTTTCTCTTTAAGATGACTTTATATGATTGTTATGTTTTAATAGTACGAAAACTTTTTCAATAATATTTCAAATAAAAAATATTGTTCAGAAGGTAATGTGTCCCCTTAATTTTCAGTTATATGAACATTTTTTCTTGTTACTAAAGGAACTGAACTGTTTGTGGTACGCACAGCCTGAAGAAACATTCAAGTGAGAGTCACCTGTGGTACGCACCGCCTGATGGGACATTTAAGTGCGGGCCACCGGTGGTACGCGCCGGCGTGATTGTGTTAAAAGATATATAGTATAGTATGTGCCTCAAATATATTTTCATGATTTGATATCCTAAAAATTTACGTATGTTAAAGACCCAAATGTGTCTGAAAGTAATTATTTTATTCTTAATTTAGTCTAAAACCTTATTGATAATTTGCTTAAATGCATATAATAATGCAATTTTTAAAAACAAAGCAAGTCATTTCACTCCCTTTAAGGTTTAAGATTTATGAAATCGCCATGAAAATCTCTCTCCAAACAATCATTTATCAAATATATATTTTAATTTACTCTTTACAGAGAATGACCCAAAAAAATATTTATCCAATATCATGAAAAAAAATTTCAATAGCCAAATAAATAAACAATACTTCCGTATACAATGACAGTTGAGCTTTACAATGAAGTGCTGTTAATCAATATCTCTACTAATAATAAAGTAGAATGCGTGTGTTGGCGCTCCACTGGGTAGACGGCTGGACCTAGAACTATGAAAAGTGGCACATACTTAGTTTGGAGAGCGGGAATCTGCACTTCATAGCCGTTTCCATGAAATATTTATCAGGATTTTAATTAATTGAATAGTAGCCAAAACGTTGGCCTTTCTTCTTAATAAGTTTCGAAAATATAGCACAAAATTGATTTTTACACCATTTAAGAATTCAAAAAATATCTTTTCAATGATATCAATAAAAATACCATACAATTTTTTTCACTAATTTTAATAAATTTCAAAAATATACATAAGTTAAAACAATAATTTTCATTGCTGCAACGCAATTCAAACCTTTTTCTTTGTTTAAAAACATATTTAGCTGTTTGTTTTACTTCCATTTTTGAAAGCTGAGGTAATATCCTAACACATTTTATTTTCATATTTTATTTTATCAAGTTTTTTTGCGGAATCTGTAAATCATTCTCTCTGAGATATTAAATACATTACGAAATATATCCAGTAAGCTCAATGATTATGTCTGCTCTGTTTCCATTCCTTTTATCAATCATTTTTATTCCAGCTGACATGTTACTAGTCTAAAAATGTGCTGCGCCATTTTAATGTTGAAATCAAATGCATATTTTAAAAAGAGGAAGAAGAAAGTGAAGTCTGCCGGGACAACGTGCAGTTAAATGTTGCATAGCACGAAAACAATTTGGAATATTCTTGTAGATAATAAACAGAACAGGTGCAAGGCCACTGAAAAAACACGGATTAAATGTCTACCACAGTTTGAAGTTGCTTTGTTAAGGGAACCATGAACATCAAATTCTACATAAGAGATTCAATGGAAATTATATTCCCGACGAAAAAGCTGGTCGCCAAAGGCGGTTAGTATCTTAATAAAGGTGATAACACTTACGGATATTGGGAATGAGGGTCGCAGATAAATACGATTCCGTTTTAAGGTTATGGAGAGATAAATTAATGTCAGTGTTATGTGAACTTACATCGATGCTCATACATACATCGTGAAGGCTGCACAGAATGCTCTCTCCTCCAAAACATTATACACACTAAAATATTCTAATAAGAAATAGTTAGAAGGATAATCAGGTAATTTATAATTTGAAACATTCTGTAAAATTTGCAATCAAACAGTAAACCGACTTGGAAGTTGAAGGTAGGTGTTTAGATTGCAGTTCAGTTTGCTCTTGTTTATTATTGAATCCTAGGAATTTACAAGTAAGAAAATTCCAGAAATGGTTTCTTCGGAACACGTATTGTTTTCAGATTTGAATAACTTGAATTTATATATTAACTTGTAGAAGATCAAGCTTTAATGATAAAAATGTTTTTAAATGAACGCTGTTTAAATGTTGCGGATAATTCGGTGGATAATTAATAATTTAAATTTTTATTAACTAATAATAAATTAATTCCGAATCTTCCGACTGAGGGAGGAGGATATCTCAAAATATCTGCACGGGCAAAGATACTGATAGAGAAACGGGAGAGTGATTTCACCCTTTTTTAAGTTATTGGAATCTTTAGGCAATTCATGCTACCATTCAAATCATCTATTTTTAAATCCTTCAATAGAAATAAATTTGGCCATCACACATGAGGTGTAAACAACTGAGAAAAATGTTTATAGAGTTATCGAAGAACAATCAGACTAGTGGGGAAGGGATCTAATCCCCAGTGGCATCTATTTATGATTTTTTCGTGCCTCCCCAGTTATCATCAATGATTTTTGAAATGTAAATTGTGTCCGGGAAGACATAAGGTTTTCGCCGCTTCATGAAATTTCACTTCAGAAAGTGATGTAAACGCATTAATTTTTTGTCCCCATATACCCCTTGTCCCTCCGGTCATAGCCGTCTATATGAGTTCAGGACTCATAGTAAAGAAGAGGTATGGTATCTTCTGCTGGTCATAATTACCAGGAGGAGCACCTGAAGTAAAATATGGTTTAGCACCAGTTTTTCAAGAGAAACTGCAAACATTTGTGTTTCAAATGAAGGAAAACCTTCAGTCGCCAATTCAACTGCAAAGAGCAATTGATTTTTAAAGTACACATCAGTCTACCAGTTTTTGAATACTGCTTGTTAAGAGTAAAACCAGGTGATAGAACTTATTCTCTTGTTCCTGAGCCCTGTCATGCCTTAACACACTTAACTAACACAGTAGAGAAATTCCAAAGGTTTATTGGCACAGAATCTGTGCTATTTCATACAGAGGAAAACTCCTTGAGATACTGCATCTGTATAGCATGTAAAGAAAAGGTTAAACTATAAAATTTTATTTAGTTTCCAGTAATTTCAGAAACTGTGTAGAGAATTTCGACAAAAGACAGATATCACGAAAATATTTATTTATTCTGGAATGGATTGAACTTTTCCCACCAAAATGATAAATCAACCTAAAATTTATTCTACGAACATCATAAACAAAGCAAAATTTAATAAAGGCGAACAAAAAAATCACCTAAGCCATAGTATACATATCTGTCGAACAATACAATGAAGCGTTATTAGTCAAACTCTCTTAATAAAAGGCTGTAATGCCTACCCATTGCTGGGAACGATGGTCATAAACAAATACGATTCTTAACTAAGGTGATAGGAATGTTATTCAAAACGGAGAGACAAATTATTATCACTGTTATGTGAAGTTCCGTCGATGCGCGTCCATTTATCATGAAGGCCGGACGGAATGCCCTCTCCTCTAAAACACAATACCCACGAAAATATTCTACGAAACAATTTATTGCCGGCCATTTCAATAAATCACAACTCTCCTAATAAATTATTCAGAATTTACGTTCGTATTTTAGAGATGTGTGTTTGGAGATATTCCGATTGGTGGTGAATGATGAAAAATGCAGCGCGGCCCTTAAAAGCACAAAGCGTTAGTTGGGTGCGATTATTTTCTCTGGAATAACTGAGAAAGAATGGAGAGTTAATTATTAATGAGCAGGAATTATGGAATAATTGCGTAATGGGTCTCTTTATTTGGGCTTCATGGGGAGTTTGGGAGAATTTGGCCTTTAAATTGTGTGGCTCACAAAATTTGTGTAATAAATTATTCTGAATTTTTTAAAAAGATGAGTTTGTTTCCGTTTTATATGCAGGTTGCCTTAAAATATGCACACACACTTTGAATAATTGTTGCATAAACAATTAATAACAACATCAAAGTTTCATAATTCAAATTAATAAATGCAATCATAGAATCTTGTTAGTTATCAAAAATTTATTATCCTAATTAAATGATGCAATATTTTTTACATTAAAATGATAGTTTTTCAATAGTAAATCAATGTTCAATCATTTGGCAAAATTACAGATCGACAATTAAAAATCCTCCCTTCATACTGAGACATCATGAGAACTTTCCCAGGTATTTGCCCTCCCGCTGGTGTGGTGCGGAAGTTTGGAGATGGGGTGTCAGCTCAGGTTTCATCCTCATCTGACCGCGGTTAAAAGTTAGGATGTTCTTCCGAAAATAGCCCTAGTATTGCTTCAGAATGGGACATCATTACAACTGAACTAAACTTGCCAGGTATTTATTGCATAGGTTGGTTTGTTAAGGAGTGAATTAAGTGGAACTTTTTTTTTTGAAAATACGTTGATTCAAGAGATGTTTGAGACTGAATGTAGAATGGCACTTCCAGGAGGATGGGAGAACTGTACATTAAAACGCGACGTGATGGCCTATCTTGATGGATTTCTGGTTAGCTGATAGCAAGGACAAAAAGGCAGCAATGAGCTGACCTCAATCACCGGATCTTACCTGATTTTTTTAAGTGTGAGTACATGGAGCTGAAGTCCAGCTACAATCAACGATTTCAGGCTACACATAGAAAGAGAATGCTCCGATATATCAATTGATATGCTTAGCGCCGTTTGAAATTTTGTTGGTCTATTTTATGTACAGTCCTTGGAAAATAATAGCACACAATTCGGACGCTTCCAATAACTGAAAAATTGAACTTTTATGTAAATTAAATATTGAAACTTTTTTGTATGATTATTAGCTCTGTAAAATTGCTCCGATTTGTGTTAAGGATTATTAAAAGCGTGCATTTTTTCCAACACACTGTATATTCACTATCAAACATCTGATAGCCAATGCCTTATTCGAAATTAAATAATACATTTTGAAGCATTACTATTTAATATTATTAGAGTTGAATTTAAATAGAATTTCAGCAGAAATTCAATTTTTGAATTAACTTGAATTTCCGATATTTTGAATAGTAATATGTTAATTTTTTTCATTGGTAAATTAATAAACTATTCCTGATTTATTTTTTAAAACTTTTCCAGAATATCAAATATTAAAGCTTATTTGCCGGTATATTCATGCTGACACAATTCAAATTCCATACCTAAATTTCTTGTGACGAGGCCGAAATTTTGTTTCAAATGGTTAGGTGTTGCTTTATTTTTTTTGTGTGTATTTAGATGTTTGGATAAATTCAACAATGTGTTATGCTATGTTATGAATATAACGGAATTTCTTCACCAGCCTTCGTATAAGTTGGCTTTTAAAATGAGATTTCTCACTGTTAACTCTTAAAACTAATACAGTTTAGAAAATATTTATGAAAAGATGCATTTTTAAGAAATGGATCTAAAATTATTTTCAAAACAATACAAAAAACCCGTAATGTTATTAAGTTTAAAATATTTTAATAATTACAGCTGAAAATTTTACCTATCAAATTTTTATTCATTGGAAAAAGAATTTCAAAACCATAAGCAACACTATTGCATATTTTCGACATTTTTTGATAAACTGCAAATTTAAGAAATATTTCAAATAAATTTAACTCAAAAAATAATGCATTTATTGAAATTAAATATTTAAAATCTTGAAATGCTGAAAATTCTACAGAAAAAAGTTATAACTATTAATTTCAGTTATTTTGAAACCAAATTAATTATTATAGTTTCATACAAATTTATTATGCATTAGCTAATATAACCTTTAACAGTTTCATAACGTAGAAAGTATTATATTTCTTACTGTTATGGAATTTATGTCTAATTTGGAAAATAATCACTGTAATTAAATATTCAAGCTGCCCTATCTCTCTATTTGCTATTTTTAAAATTACATACAGAGTGTTCGTGGAATTAAAAATCGCTGATTTCTTATACGTATATATAGTGGAAATAATCTTGTAAAATTATAAGAAAGTCTGATACACCTGGATTGATTATTTTGTCTTTAGAAATTTTATTTAACCATTTTATTTCAAGATTATTGTTTTTCAATCACTGTTTAATAGAACCAAATGTATACTGTATTTTTTTCTGACGCAACATCAAATCATTCTCTCATGGCCAAAGACGGTTTATAATCCAGAAAGATGAAAAATTGCCGTACGAGAATGCCATGCTAAAGTGAATAATAAACTCGACAAAGCCAACCAAGAAACAATATTTTTTTCCTAATGAGCCAGGGCTGATGACTAATTTTTTTAAAAAATGTAACGTTTAATTGAAGCTTATAAAAGCCCCAATATCTCATGTTTTCTAATTAATAATGCATCATGTATATTTACAAATTAACAACTATTTATAATTAAATACTAACTTTATGACCAAACTGTCTAAGTACGCATAAGAAATTCAAACATCAAGATGAATTTTAATGGAGAAATAAATCAAAGAGCATACAGAATTGCTATTTTTCTTTTACGGTAAGAGAGCTGCATCAACGTTTGCAAGCGGAAGATCCGCATCGGAGAATTAAGCTGTGTACTGTCCTGTCTCATGGTTTACCCTGATTGCCAAAGATTTTTGTTCCTTGTCGACATTCCACTTCTTAACCTCCCCTGCCCCGCAATTCGATTTAGGAAGAGGGGGGATGACAGGCCCTTCCGATGAATTGAAGGGAACGGCCCTTTCCAAGTTGTCCATCTAGGGAGAGCCTGACCACCACCATTTCCCTAGCTTTTGTGCTTCGAGAGGCAGCTTAAGTCCTGCTATTATCGTAAGTGCAAAAGGGTGGAACTCGTAATGCAGAGATTTCCTTTAGATTTCATTTCAGCCCATTTCGGTTATATCGAAAGAATGGAAGGAAATAATCAAATGATTTAGCGTTTGTGGTATATACTATATTGTGAAGAGTCTCTATAAATCAATCGTTAATTGGATTATGTCCAGTGTTTTATTTCAAAGATCACCAGAAGTTTAAATATTTAATTATTTTACTATTTTTGTAGAACATATTCAGAGTAAATGACCAGTGATACCGTTTGGTAATCCAGCCCATGATACCAGAAATCTATATACTACAAATATTAAAATCGTTATAAAAATATTATGAAACAAACGAAAAATAAATTGGATGCAATTTTACATTATATTGGACCAAATCACTAATTTATGGACTTTTCGTTCAATATTGTAAGCTGATCTTATGTGTGTGTAGTTTGGTATGCAAAGATGAATTAACTCAAGTATATTACAAATATGGCAGCTAATAATTCGTTAATTAATTGCGAAAAACTTAACATTAGAAAGTTTTCAGTAAAGTTCAGTACAAAGCAGCTATAATTCAGGATGTAAATTAAAGAGATATTTCTAAATTTCGTAACTGTAACCAGTTGTAAAAATATGATTAAACATACGATTGGATGGAGTTTTGCATTAGATTGGGAACAAATCCCAATTTTATGGATTAAATCGCACAAATTTATGATTGCAAAAAGAAAGCTATAAAATAATATCATGTATATACTCAAGTACAAATAATATGATTAAGTCAAATCATGAACTGAATTTAATTCTTTAACCGATTCTAGATATTATTGAAAGATATTATACTCAAAAACTGAATTCCAATCATAGAAAGAAGATTCTGGTTTAATTGTTTATCTTTGCTTATTATTTGCAAGAAAACAGGAATTTTATATCTCTAGATCAAGGCGTATACGGAAATCTAAAACATAAAGAAGAAAAATGCACATATAAATTGAAAACTTATATCATTATAAGAACGTCTTCATGGAATTCTGTCTATTTTCCTTCACGCAAAGTAATAAATACGAGCAAAAAAACAAACGAAATATATCATACAAAATAGTTGTAAATATTTGGCTACATCTTTAGAATTTTTAAATTTTCTAGAATATATTCTGTACATTATCTTCAATTACCAATTCAGTTAATTTTTTTTCTTATGAAATATATTTGGAAAAAAAGTAACAAATTTTGCATATTGTAAGGCATCAGATATTCTGAATCTTTTTTGATATTAAAGTTGTTAAAAGCGTATAAAAAAGCAAAAGTTTGCTTCATAAATTCCATATTTTCATTGTTACACAATCCACCATCAGCTATCAATTTATGGATATAGTAAGCTTTAAAGGTCAGCAGTATATTCTGTAAAGCTGAACCATTCAAGTTCGTTGCGAAACACGCTACTCGCAATGGAAAACAATTTTAGAAAGATGCAACATTAAAGATTATTTTATAATGTTTTACGAAAAACGTGATCTCAAAATTTTTAATTTGGAAA
Source organism: Araneus ventricosus (assembly GCA_013235015.1). Taxonomy (NCBI): domain Eukaryota; kingdom Metazoa; phylum Arthropoda; class Arachnida; order Araneae; family Araneidae; genus Araneus; species Araneus ventricosus. Next base: position 19,872 of record BGPR01006943.1, read on the forward strand.
AGATTTCTAGATACATATTTATGTCCAAATATTATGAAGTGCCAAATGTCCATACCACATAATATAGTGTGCGACCTTCTTTTGCCAGGAAAAATGCAGCAACGCGATGTAGCGTGGACTCAACAAGACGTGGGAAATACAATCTCTAGAACTCACATTTTACAGTGAATATTTGAGCACGAGGGAACCGACCAGAAAGTAATGAAGAAGAAAATGTTTTGGCCTCACCCTGTTTCACAAAAAGGTGCTACTGAATTTGTATCTTCATCAATGGTTTTATTTCCTGTGTCCAATACTTACATATATTTTGGTAAAAATAGCATGCATATTCGGGAAGATATAAGTTTTTTTAAAAAAATTCCTCATTTTTCCGCATGTTTTTTTGCTTATAACATAAATAGAGTTTTCAACCAAATTATACGAAAGTTACAGAATAGATGACAATATGTTAACGAAGTACTGCATCAGCTTTCTCTAAAAGGGCTGAATCCGAATTCTTTTCTTCATCACTTTCTGGACGGTCCCCTCCTAACCAAATATGCACTGTAAAATGTGAGATCAGACAATTGTACATCCCATGACTTGTTGAGTCAATGCCGCTTCGATTTGCTGCACTTCTCCCGGGAAATGGAGATTCCACATAATATTAGAAGGTATCCCATGACTTTTGGAATTTCAGTGTAAAGTAAATAAAAATTACAGAAAATTTACAACTATTTGTATATCTGCTTATGTCAGTTAAACCATAGTTATATATGGGTTTTAGCAAATATGTTTTATAAGTTCTATATTTTCTTTAAATGCAGTAAGAGATGTAGAATGAAGGAAAATATAGAAAATAACAACAAATACTATATATTTTAAAACAGAAACTAAGAAAAAGCCGTATACCTTTGGTTTATGGTTAAGTTTTTGATGCCAAAATCATATACAACGATATATTCAGAATATTTGCCATAAGCTATTGAATAGGACCAAACATAGGAAATCTTCAGAAAATGGAAAAATACCTATTTGTATGTATACAATATAAATATACTCTTCTCCGTATAGCTGTATGTAAATATGTTCTTTACAAAAAAACCTAGGAACATCAAATATTCGATATGAATAGACGAAAGAGCCTTATTATACGTACATAAAGAAATATGATGGTTATTCAACTGTGAATAATCGACTTTTGTTTATAAATAAGGTTTTTGTGTATACGTATTTGTTTATTTAAAGCATTTTATGTATCTTTTGTTCTTATAAATAAATATATATATATGTGCTTATTATTCACTTATAAATCAATTGAATTGTTTTTCCCTTACTTGCAGGAACATCAATATTTGCATATAATACGTTAACACATCCTTTAACAAAATCAAACTTCCGTGTTCGTTCTAGAACATAACATATCCAGTGATAAAAGATACAAATGCATTCTTTAAAGTTTTGTTCAAATAAATACTAACTTCATCTTTCATGCACTGAAATTTATTTGTGTGTCCATACATTTTCTCTACTTCCATATACCAATTTAGAAGAGATATTGCATTTGTGAAATATGTGGATGTCTTACAATATTCAAATATTCTCCTCTTTTTGAAATGGCTAACGTCTATCGCAGCACTTTTCAAACGGAAGTTATTTCTTAAATTGCAGTCGTTCGCTTTAACGTCAGTCGGCAAATAGATTACCAATTCCTCGGAAGATCTAGAACCAAACGTATTTTTCAAAGAACTTCGAAAATTGCCAGTTTTTCAAAAGGTACATTTCAAACTACACACAAGGTATCATTTATTATATTTGCGCATACGTATCCTTTTAAGCTGCGCAAAAATATCAGGCATATATTTTTAGGACGAATGTATGGTAAGCAACTTTGTAAAACGATGATCTTTGAAGATAACTTTTCAGAATATACTTTTGTAAGAGTAAGAAAAACGCGATTTATGCTGATCAATTTTGTAAGCTTAAGTAATAATAAGTTTAGTTTCGTTGGATTAGAGTGTCGCGTTTTGAAACTACTCGAGAACTATTTTGGGAGACATTTTGGATTTTAGAGCCGCGGTCAAAATTAGGAGGATGTCACTTGAAGTTCACTTCACTTTCCAAACTTCTACACCTCAGCAGCAGTACACAGACTTAGATTTTTTAACGTGTACCACATGCAATGGGGGCCGATATGCAAGATAAAGATTTGGTTAGATTGGATTTCAAACATGCAATCCTCAGATTACGAAGCTCAGAACCTCCAACCAGACCATCACAGTAAAGTAATAATAAAATACACTATCCAAATGTTCGTCTGTATGTTCATCCCACGTCCCATATCCATCCAAATCGGTTCGGTTACTGTAATACGGGGTACGGGGGCATGGGGCGGCGTTCTGTATGAACATACCAAATTAATTTCAAAAATTGAAAGTAATACAGTTTTCTTAAAAGTGGAGCCAAAAATGACAAGAACCAATCTCATATCATACTATTCACCGGTTTGGAGTTCTTGTGACAGATAGAACAGCAGACCGGCAGAAAAATGTATATCCTCTTCTATATTATAAATGATATTCTAAGCATACCTTTGTTATTATGATCAGCTATGTAATAAGTTACACTGAATATAAGGAATATATCAAAAACACCTCGACCTACCGAGAATCTGAGGGACGGTGGCTGCAATAGCTCGAGTGCTGAGGCCAGAGTCCTAATGGCCTTCACCGGCCATGGCCCGACCCATCCCGTAGGAGATTCACACTATCACCGGCAGAGGGCAAGTCCCAATCATTATTGTTCCTACAAGGAAAGAGAGACCCCGCTTACTTATCCGGCGGCTTCTTATCAACGTACTCGTGATGTCCCTCAGTGGGACTAATGACTACCAGGAATAGTTATTAACTCATTCTTCGTTAAAATTTTGCTTCAACTTTCCAAGGACCATGCATTTAAAAATTTCTCATTTGTTTAATTATGCAGTTTCTTCTATGCACATGTAAGCAAAGATTAAAAGAGCAGATTTTCTTTACTTAAACCTTGATCGCTCTGCTGCTAATCACATACTTTGCGGACATACAATTATGGTCTTGTAACTGCTACTGAAAAATGAACGGAATCCTTTAAGTCTTTTTAAAGCTACTTACCATGATATCTTGGGATTTTAGGACAAAAATTTAAACATACCTTTTGAAATAAATCTGTTAAGAAAATAAATAAAAATGACGAGGACGGCACTTGAAGGGGTATTTATATTCAAATTACGCCACCTGGCGCGAAACCGGCCGTTGCATCTGAGTGACAGTCGCTAAAATAGTTGGAGTGCTGAGGCTGGAGTCCTAATGGCCATCATCGACCACGGCCCGACCCCTCCCGAAAGAGGCACGCACCGACAAAGGGCAAGCCTCAACCATTATTGTGCACACTAGGGAAGCGAAACCCCGATTACTTATCAGGCGGCTTTTATCCATGTAATCGTAGGCCCCCCACCCCCAGTGTGAACTCAGAGGGGTAAGTCACTTTCCAAGCTTCCAAACCACAGCATCATAACTAAAATAGTCATGAATATGCGTTTTTTAGGTGCATCTCAGTGATAAACGGTACAGATTCATTATATGTAAGCATTGATTTCCCCCTAAGGAAACGGAGACTATGTTAGCATACCATTATAAATATAGCTTTGAATTACATTTATAACTACAAAAATGTAAAGCATTCTATTCATTTTCTTAGAAATATTCAAAATGATGTCTTGGAATTTTCAGAGATAATTTCAACCGTACCTGTTCAAATGAACCTCAACATTAAATAAATCAAATAATTACAATAAAATATTCATGAATATGCATGCAAATATTTAAATTTAATAAGAAATCTATAAAACTTAAACTAAATTTTGATTTATAACAAGACAGTAACTTAATTAAAAAACCACACAAACTTCCTTGAAGTACAAAAGCAAATAAAGAAATAAAAAATCCATGCGACGTTATTAGTTCTGATGAGCCTTCTTTTGAAGTGGCAGGCACGACCATCAAAAATCAATCAATCATTGGTTTCCGCATGGGAAAAAGATGAACGACAAGAAGCTAATCAACCAAATGATTGGATTTGCAAAGATCCGAGCTTTTAGTGCCTTGCTGATCCTCTGACAACTTCATTAATTACGATGAAACAAAGCAGAACTTTATTAATAAGAGAAAATTCAATGGGGTACTTGTAGAGAATGAGATCATTTTAGGCTGCCTCCAAAAATGATGTAATTTTATTTTTAAGTTTAATTTATAATTCTTTCATCGTGAAAATGCGGAAAAATGTAATTAATTGTATCTGGATTGTTGAATAGGAAATGATATATTTTCATTCGCCGTTTGAGAGAGCAAAATTTATTAGGATAAATAAATATACGTATATGAATGGGACTTGAAAGAAAAATTTAAATCCAGAATTTATTCCGTTGGTAAAATTTAAGATAATAAATTGGAATAAGGGTTGAATAAAAATAAATTCATGTTATAAAGTAGACTATTCTTGACACCATGTATTCCTTTCCTGAAAACCATTTTATAAATACAAGTTTAAAATAAATTTTTTTTGAAATATAATCTGCTCTATATGAGAAACTTTCATTTTATAAAGGTCGAAAAATATTTTTGTTATTTATAGTACGCTCAATAATAAAATACATCTTACTAATAGCATTAGACTTTTTTTTATTTCCTATAGCTTCACCTAACAAACTAGACATGTTAGCAAAAATTTCGTTTTAAATTGTAAACACGCACTATTCAAATTGCATTATTTCACCTTAGACTTTACAAATAGCTTGCAGATTTAAAACATTTTGTTGGTTTACGGCAAATAGTTTGCATTTTATAAGAGAAGTTATAGTTAAAAACATAAGTTACGCCTCGTATTTTACTTTCTATACTTAAAATTCAGTCATTAAATTATCTTGGCAATTTGCTTTTGGAAAACATCAATATTTACTCTTGATTTCAACAAATATTTGTTTGGTTTCAGAGTAAATATTTATAGGTTTTTTTATAGATAGTGTATCATCCATAGATTATTTTGTTTGAGTGAAAAATTCGAAACGTGAGAGCAAATTTTGGAATGCAAGAATAATAATCATTTCTGTCATTGATTCTATTGTTTCCAAACATTAAGATGTATTCTAATAAATTATTATTTATTTTGTTTTATTTATATATGTTGTGTGGATAAATATATGCTACGTTTGTTGAAATCTATGTTAAATATGCATTATTAATTTTTTTTAATGTAAAAAATCTATATAGTGTAACAATCAACATTGCGCAATATTAAATTTAAAACAGAGCAGAATTTAAATTAAAACTACCTAAGAAAACCCATTGTGATACTTTTACCAAATTTACTGCTAACTTTTCAATAAAATCAATATGTTTTTGCTTTTATTTCTTTTAAACTTAAAATCAGTCTTCACAATCTGTCTTGAATGTCTTACTCTTACCTTTTATACAGTCATATTCTACGCAGCACACTTCTAATGTGCTTTACTTTTTTCTCACAAGATTACATAAAAAAGTATTTAAAATTGCTATGCAAATTGAGTTACGTTTCTGTAAATTTCTTGACAACTTTGAAGTTCGATAACGTTAGAAACTCAAGTTGAAAATTGCATTTTCTTGAACAAACACAAAAATGGAATACGATTACAAATATCAAATAACACCTCACACTTTACAATAAGAACAAACATTAATATGTGTCTGGATAAATATTTCCAAATAAGATTCTTTAATTTGGCATGCGTATTTCGTTCTTATAATATTTAAATATTTCTTTACATAAAGCTTTTAAAATGTTGTCTACGAAATCGCTGATGACAGGTGCACTAACATGAAGTTTAATATTTGGTTGAATTTGAATGAACTGTAGTATCTAACATTAAAATAAGAATTAAATTGTTGTTTTCTCTTGACTAACAAACCTCATTTACCCTTTATAGTTCTCTGGTACATATACTTACCACCTACGAAATTTTTCTTCTGATGACACGTAAAAATATTGTAAAATGAAAAATAGGATAATTGGATGCTTAGCATTTAATTGGGCTGCAATAATAACCCAATAAAACATTAATTCTATCATTTAATATTAATTAAATACCAAAGCGGTAAGTATACTTACCACTGCCCTGCGTGAGTGTTTTCGTAACGACATCGAGTTACAGCGTTTGTCATTAAATTTCAATTTACGAAAATTTTCTCAGAAATAAAACAAGTTCATATTATGTTCCTAAACTCTAAAATATTGTTATATTTAATTATCAGTATTTGTTATTGAATTTATTTAATTTAATTTCAATTTTAATTTTTGGAACTTGATAAAAACTGTTGAAGATATAGGCATTTCTTCAAGTTCGAAATCTTCCTGTTAATGACCTTACGCATATTTCCAATTTATTTTTGGTGCATTGAGTCTTTAAATTCCGTAATTTATAATTTTTTTAGTTTTTTATCAATACAAAAAGTGGTTAAGATGTTATTAATAAAATTATATAAGGTTAAAAGAGTTTTATTTTTATGCAATGTAGCAATCCGTCTAGCCGCCCCACCAAATACAAAATGAACTTCAAAACTCTATTGAATTAAACATTTAGTTTAAATTCGAAGAAATTCCATGGCTTCGTTCTAAAAATATGCCAGAAAATTGTTTTAAATTCCCTAATATTAAGTTCCCCAGTGAACATTATAAGATATTTTTATCCTTAACGCTCGGTGGTAAGTACGCTTACCATTTTCAGTTTCCCCTGAATGATCTCTCATAAGTATGCTTATCACCCCTTATTTCATAAATTAATTGGAAAACTTGCAAAATTCTAATGTTTTTCTATTTATAACATCAGTTTATCATAATAAAACTCCAAAGTTTTATTTGGGGATGTCCCAGAGTTATGTCCTATAAAGGGTTAAGTTAAGATGTTCATAAATTATCATCCCATTCCAGAATAGCGATGTTTGGAATGCCATTTTGTTAAAAAGTGGAAGTGACTTTTCCGTAAACTTCAACATTCGGAGTTTTTATTGAAAATGAAGCCAAAATTGATTTCGCCTTTGTTTCATGCGGTCAAACGTACTGAATCGGCATTGAAATTAAATCCTTTAGCTTATCCGAAGTTATCTTTGTGTCTAGCTTTTTTTTGTTGTTATTTTGTAAATTTTTTACGTGCATGTATCGTAACTTTGGAAATTATTCTCGAAATAAATAAATAAATAATAAAAAAATTAATAATAAAAATAAAACTACATCTTTTTCATGTGTAAAATTTATTCATACGATAATCAACTTTGATTGCCGAGAAATCGTATCTCTTATTTACACATTTTTAAAAATTTCTTTAAAAAAACCAATGAATACTTACACACAGATAAACGCATTTAATGTTGTAACTGAAGGGAGACACAATGCTCATGTGAATAAACACAGTAGTTAAAAATTTAGAAATAATTGCCATGGATGTGTTTGGCAAACTTTAGACACACAATTAAAGGAATAAAAAGCACATCATTACATTCAAAGTTGTATTTCTGAAAAAATAAACTATATATTATTTCATATATATTTTTGTACTTATAATCTATATATTGTTCGTTAAACGTATTTTTGAAAAACAAAGAGTCATATATCTGCTTCATGAAAATCTGCGCTTATACATTTAACGAAATAAAGTAAATTAAATAATATGAAATCAGTAATTATAGCTAATTATAAAAGGCAATGCCTGTGTGTCTGTGGATGGGTGCGATGATTAGATGAAAAATATTGCTCTTACAGCTCTGAAATTTGGCAAATAGGTAGTCCTGATCGTGACTCAATGCACCTCGAAGTCTGAATTTTTAAATTTAATGTAGAAAATTCTTTATTTAACATTTTGTGGTATTTTATGTGACTTTTCATACTCATTTCTCCATTGCATCTTTTCTAATAATTGTAGGAAGAAAATAAATACACCATTGGATAGAACAAACAATAATCGTTTTAATGAAATTTGGTTTGAACGTCTAACATAGTTTACTGAGTTTTGTGAAATTTTTAAAAAATAGCCAGTTTTTCCGAAAATATTTAAGAATTAAAACTTATTTTGCTGCATCCGACGTTCTAACTTCGCTATCATTTACAATTTTTTTGAGGAAATTTTTGGAACATTTCTCCTGATTGAAAATAAGAACGGTTAAAATATGTTTTTTCTCCTATTTTTTATTAATTTTTTCTTGATCACTTCAAACGTTTTCTCTCGCAGATCCAAAGCAAAGCAACTTCCTACCATGTAAACGTTCCCAGCATGCATTGTTACTATCTCATTGGCTGGCGGCGTGAAATGAAATTTATTTTTTTCTGTTTTGATTTCGTTTTCAAAATTTATTTTATATTATTGTGGGCCGTTTTTCATTTTGTTGAAGTGAAGTTGCCAAGGGCAAGGCCGTGCTGGTACTTGCTACTAGCTAATATATGCTGCAAAATTACTTATTTACAACGCATAATGTGGGTACAAAAAGAAAGGTGTTGAAATAAAGGACTCTAAACTCCCTGTAGAAAGTTTTATTTTTCTATCCTACATCATCAACCCATTTGTGATGTCTAGGTTTGTTTACTGCTAACGAGGAAAGACAAGAAAATAGAACTCTATGAATGGTCGAAATAGATCATAGGTTTTATCTTCTAGTGAATCGAAAATGGGAAAAGCACTTTCATGTTTCTTCAGTGCATTCCCATTGCAAATGGATAGTTTCAGATTTTATCTGTCCTGATCTAATTGCTAAAGATATGAAACCATCATCACCAATTTAGACTTTATAAATGAATTTAAAAACAGTCTTAAATAAATACATATGTGCTAGTGTTGAATGCAGTTTCACTTTCCGCATTCTAAATAAATACCATTTCAGTCAACGGCAACTACTTATTTATTTATTTGCCCACGCCAGCACAGCTACTGCAGAAGTTGTAAGGCACTGACCCGGGCGGCTGGGAGTACAAAATAACAACAAAACCGAAAGAAAGAAACATTACAACAAATTATAAAACATCAAAACAAAACTAAATTACACTGCATGCAAAAAAGCAACAACAACAGCAAAAGTTCATGAGAAACTAAACGGAAGACAAAGGAAGTGACAAAGAAGTTCATCTACAAAGTCCTTCCTAAATATAGTTTGAGTTCCGAAAATATGACAACCTACAAGACTCAAATCACTTCTTTCAGCCTATGCCGAATTTAGATTTATGTCCACTGTCGGGTTTCCTTTCGGCATTATCATTCCTAAAATAGACTGCAATGGCATCATGTTTGGAATCCTAAATGAAATAGGGTTATTTTTACTACATATACAGTAATTAGTAGATCCACAAAAAGAAGCAGATTGCAAACATATAAAAAGCAAACATAAAATTCCGGGTCACCAAATCTAATCAGAAAATGACTAAAATAGAAAGAGATTATATTTTTGAATGTATCACGTTCAATTTATAACTGGGATAACTGATTGTTATGATCACATTTGTAGACTATTTTTACTTCCAAAAGTGCCTTTACCAATGTCGTGTTTGAGGAAGTTTGTTGCTCCAATATTACAGACTCTATTGTTTATGTTTAATTATTTATAATTAAAATATAATTTATTGACACAGAATAGATCACACTGTCTTTTTCTCCACGAAAAATAAATATTTGTTTCGGCAAAATCAACGTTGTGCATTTGGAACTAAATTACCATTTATGACATAGCAAGCATAACAGAAGAATATAATATATATGTTTACCTACTGCGATTATACCTGGAAACCTTCAAGCTTCTTTAGCATTAGTCGACCCAAATACCAACACACTTCACTTCATGCTCACAGTTCAACAATCGTTGTTTTAAATGAAATTAAGTATTAGAACTAATTTACTCCAGAGAATTTGATTTTTTAAATTCGAAAATAGTTTTTGTTTCAAAAAATGATTTATTCCGAATTTTAAAATAAAAAGAATAAATGCATTCTCATAAGAGTTTCCTAGGCCGGAAGACATTTTTCGTTTCAGTTCCCGACAATTTGTTCCTCTGCAACGAGTAGGGCTCAGTTAATTTTTTGCGAACTGTACCAAATACAAGTATGCGCTCCAATAATCGTAGACACTGAAAGAGAAAGGCACTAAATTTCCTAACAAAAACAAGATCCGGTGAAATCATCCCAGAATTATTCCGAACAATATTGATCTTCAGCCATTTCAAGCCTGAATTGGTTTGAAAATTGAATTGATTTGAACATATTTTTTTTATTTAGAATTACCACTAAATTAACCCCAGGCTGAAAAGTTATTGTTAACTTTTTTTTTGTCATAGTAACGAATTTATGATATTTTCACTTCAGAATTCTATTTATTATAGCAAACTCCAAATATCAACAAATTATCAAATCTTCAGTTATATCCACTGTGATTGTGAAGTCTTTGCTTGACCGTAATATAATCAAACATTTTCTCAAACAAGAATGCAATAAATTATTTACCGTTGCTGCAAAGCTGTGAGGCAATTTCTTGTCACACTAAGTATGCAGTTTTCACTATGACAGTCTATCGTAGGAGTGTCTGATTATTTACATGCGACAATGGAATCATATAGAAATGGACATATATCACAGTAAAGTTGACAATTCACCCACACAACGAAGTGATGCTCAAAGCCATAGACAATAGTTCGTGTTATGTGATAAAGAATACTCCTTTAGAATGGGACGTCACAGCTGGATGGAGAGTGTATAGTCCAATTCCAAGGTATTCCCAATTATCAATTGTATTGTTCGACGACTTAACTTTCTTTTGTAAATTAGAAACTACAGCGGCAAGAACATTTCTCAGATGTATAAGTTAAGTCAGAACATTCAGAAGACGCCAGTGATGGCAGATTTTAGATCGAATGTCATTGGTGAAAGTGAATGCCATATTAAGGCTTTGCCCACAGCATTAAGGCTAAATTTCCATTTCTGGTTTTACGACTCATGCAGGATCAAAGTACTAGTCTTAATCTAGTCAAATCGAACAGAACTTCTCACTGTGTATTTTTGTAAGGGTCCGTATTTAAAATGTTGTTAAGATTAGAATTATTGTCAAGTATTGTACATTTCTAATAGTAGCAGTACAAGATTTGTATTGTTACTAATAGAAATTTTTATAAGGTCAGAACTATCGTGAAGGTTTTACTGTTAGATAACTAGTTGTTTCAGTAAAAGTGTACATTTTCCGACTTCTTATATTGACTGTTAATCAATAGCTGTGGATTCACATCATTTACGATATTCGTTGAATAGAATACCATAAAGGGCATAAATAAATTAAAATTTCTACTCATATCTTGATTAATTCTGGAAAACGCTTGTCATTTCCTTATACCAACTACAAGCAAGCATCTGTTCTAACAAGAATAGAACCGTTGGAACGTAGAACCGAATTCTACTCAGTGCTGCAAAGTTATCAAAAGCTTTCGATAGATTCCAAGTCTTCTCTGTAAGTACATAAGCCGTAAGGAAAACTCCCGAAAATTACTTCCTGATATTTTGTTAGGAAGCAGAGCAGCAAGAAAAAAATCAAAGATAAAGAGAGAGACACTGAGTTCCTTAATCTGAAGCAGTCTCTACGAGACCACCTCCCAGATTGATTCCGGGAGAAACACTTTTCCCAAAACACGGCTCCTGATAAAACGTCAATACTCTCCCGGAGCCCAAAGGTATTAAACCTTTTCTCCCGATTTATACGCTCGTGCCATTGTGTTCCCAAAAAATATCTAGAAAAGGTTGGAATAATCCAGGGATTACGAAGCATCTCCATAAATATGCAGCCGTGGACTAGTTAGAGTCAAAACAAATATTTTTGTTTTACCCCTCTCTAAAGGCGGGCTTTATCCCTCTTCAGAGTGTCTCGATCCAATATTTTGGGTATTTGCACATAAGTTAATGAAGATAACTGAATTTAACCCAGGCAGTCGATGTTGACTCCTAGCTGGGAAGTTTTAAACTTGTATTAAAAATGTCTCTTTTCGAGGTAAATACTGTTCAGTTGCGAAATACTCTGTGTACTTTTCTGTCTAACTACCTACATTTGTTATTGCAACGCAGAATAAGCTTTTTTTCATATGGTTTATCGAAAAGTACATTAAATTTTTATACTTTCAAGTTTTAATTGTACAATAATTCGTAACAAATCGCTGTATTTAATAATATAAAATAAATTATTAGCTTATCAGATAGCAATGAATTTTAAATTTATATTAGTATTTTATTATGATTTCATGAGCTTATGTTTTGATTAATTAAATAGAGTCTTAAGTAATATTTAAATTTTACAGCTGAGTATTTTATACATTTTTGAGAATTTGAATGTAAATTCTCTTATAAAATTTTATTATAGCAAATGAATCAATTTATATAAATTATAAGACTTTCTGTATCTTTTGGATGAATATAAAGAATTTTAATATACAGAAGCAAAAAGACAGTCATGTTTTACATGAAAAAGATTTTCTTTAATTTTTAGCAAAAAGTTTTATATTCTATCTTTCTAATAAATTTTTGTTTTCATTCCAAATGTAAAATTTTATAACTTAAATTTAACTTGTTAGATTATCTACTTTTAAGATAATTTTCAAATGACTGTTTTATGAGGATAAAAATGATTATAATCATTTAACAGGCAATCACCAAACATTTTATCTAAACAGAAATAATGAATTATTCATATAAAAATTGATTTGTATTATTTTATTAAAACTCCAAATTATCAAAGGACTTAGTTAAAAACATATTTTAACAGTTAAAGAGTATTTTTGAAACCAATTACTGTGAGAGGCTTTAATACATAATCAATATACTTCATTTTTTTCTGAATATGATTACAAAAAAAATGCAGCTACATAAGAATTACAGGCATAAATAAAGGTTTTTAAAGGAGAGCTTTATTTAAGCTAAAGATTACAGATAAGTTTTAAACATTTCAATGCAAATTGATAACTGAAGAATTTTAATGTCTAATAATGCATTGTATCCTACTGAACGAATACATTGCTTATTATTATACTTTAAAGACAACAATTTAATGCAAAACATTATAAAATGCAAATACAATTTCAATAAAAAAGACTAAATAAAATTCTTGATATTATTAGATTGCTGTTGTCCTTCCTTCGGAGATGAAACACAAAAATGTTCTTCATTTGCAAAGGGGAAAAAAAGATATTTATCATGTAAATGCCCAGTGACAAAAAGAAGAAATGCAACTTTTTTCCTTCTATAATTAGATCGAAGTACGTTTTCAATTTAATCTCAAAATAAAAGTTAGTTTCTTAATTCGTTTCGTTCGTTTGTTTAATCTAATATTATAGTTGTTAATCAACATTCTTTTGTCCTACGTTGAAAAAATTATATTACAATTTATGCAATACAATGTTAGATGTATAAACAGAGGCTATAATATTAAATTAGTTTCTTTAGAGATACTAACATTCAAGAGTACCTGATAAAGCTGTGAATCTCATTGTTGTAACTTTAAGTAAATTATTGCTATGAGCTGAGTTTCAAACAATAAAAATTTTTTCTATGAAAATGTTATATTTTATTACAGTTCCTTTTTATAAAAAAAATTATACAAAACTGAAATGAAGAAACAATTTTTTGAAAGAAAATTAGTAAGAAACTTAGAATTACGTCTTATCTACATATTTCGAATAAATATTTTCCATCGTGATTAAAAACAGAAAATTTGCCTAAAAATAACGGATACATCTTAAATCAAATTTATAATATACGTATTTTTAAGAATTACCCTTAATTTGAATTCATTCTTAATCCTAAAATATAATTTATATTTTGAAGAAATTTTGCTTTTGACCCAGTTGGAGTATAATTTCAACAAAATTTAGAATGATTTATATGATTTTAATATATATGTAATGAAGTTTTAGCATAATTTACTCTTGTTCAGAAATTAAAAAAGAAGAAGCAAAAGAAATAAAAATATGTCAGATAATTTGAAAAATAATATAAATCATGAAAAGTAAATTTAAATTCTCTGTCTGATTGATTGCCCCATGTCCACTCAACAGGTTCGGTTGCTTTAATGGCTTCAGGCACGGGGGAATGGGGGGTTTTCTGTATGATTGATCATGAACACGCTCATTTTTAAGCTACACTAAGGCTATTTAAGGAAAAATATTTGCGTTAGATGGTCAAATAACGAGGACAACACTAGATCGACAAATTCTCCAAGCTTTAACAGCAGGCCAAATCAGAGAGAGGACGTTTGGGCAAAGAGATATCATATAATAGGGCATACAACGAACAGTTAAGAAGAATCTGGTTTTGAACACATCATCCTTCAGTTTCAAATCCGAGACTCAGCTTCCAGGAAGCTGTGACAAAAATTCAAAGATTCATTTCCAAACCCCATATGCTGTTTGGAAATGAATCGTTGAATTCTAAAATTGATATACACGGAATGTAAATTTGAAATTCACCGCCTTTAACTCTATCGATACGGGACCGTCCCTTACGTCCCTTCAAGCAAAAGACGATAGCCGTCTTAAACGTCCGAATGTCTCTCTGAAATTTCCACCCCCTTTCGTTAACTGTGATTGATTTCACCCCCGGGGCGCGTGCTTTCCTCGTTACAGTGGCTGGCCCAAATGTGTTTGGGGAAGAGGGGAGTTTTCTTACAATTCGGACATTGCCAGCTGTCATTGTGGTTTTTGAGGGGGAATGTGAATTTCCTTTATCTTTGATAGAGAAGATCGGACGTTCCCGTATTTTGAGGTCCCTTTATTTCAATGGCCTTAGGAATCAGAGGGTTAAAAAAAGAATTGCATTTTGGATTACTGCATATTAGTTTCTGTAAATACTTTTAAAAGAAATAATTTAAGATGTATTTTGTGTAACCTTGCGTCTAAATTCAACTTTCCATAAGTTCAAAATTACAACAATAAATGTTCTATAAATATTTTCCTAAAAGCGTTTCATAACATTTTCATAATTTATGTGCTCTTAGGCCAGATATTTTCATGTCATTTAATGTTGTTAAAACTTGCGTACCGTGTATTGCATTCTAATTTCGAGCCCGTGATTGTTGGCTTCATTTACAAACAGTAACTTTAAAGCATTTTTTTAAAGAAAATGTTGCTTTATATTAAAACATCTAAAAAGTAAAACGCAAGGTTGTAAATTTAAAAAGTTCTAAATATCATACATTCAGTATGGTCAATTGATGCGATCCGTCTTCACTAAAAATTTAAAGCATCTTTAATTATTGATATGAAACGTGTCGTTCTAAAAATGTTTGCGACACCAAGAATGACTATCTATGATGCAGAATAAATTACAGTTAATTAAAATATATATTTTTTATTTTTATATTTGATACGATATGTTACTTTCTGTGCCATGATAAAATTATATGAAAAATAATAAGGTTTATGTAAAACGGTTAGTGTTTTATAAATTCCAAAATTTTAATTTGATATATTTAAAATTTAAAAAAGTAAAAGCTCTTGTGTGAGCCTAATAAATATTTAATGATTTGATATTGCAATAAATTTTGAAAACAAATCAAAACATTTCTCTTTTACCATTGAACATAGATGATAAGAATCACTGTATGCTTAAGATCCAAAGTACAACCTTGTGCATTATTTACACTAAATACTTTCGAGTTTTGCACTGGATATATTCATACAGGCAAATATACTGCAAAGCATTTTGACTTCCTGGTGTGCTACTTAGAATTCAACAAGACACAGTACACGTAAGAGCACTGATAACATATATTAACGGATATGCGATTCATCACTTTATTTCATGTCACATATCATTTAGAGCAGGCTATGAAAGGAATAAATAAAACTTAGTTTATTTCGCGAGACTTCCATACAACTATTCCCAGGTTGGAATATACGATCCTATATCCAGGGCCTATTGTCGAATAAAGATGTCAGTAAATCATAATCAGATGACGTGTCTCTGTTTTATGTGCAGATCCTAATGATAAAACTGGGACTTGGAGCTTCTGGTTTATATCTGGCCTGTCCTCTAAGTCAGTACTTTACTACCATCAATTCTGCTTTGGTCCGACTTAACTCGCCTATTCTTTTTCTCCTTTGAAAAAGAAAGCAGGAAAATATTTGCAAGATTAATGAAAAAATAAAATTATGATAATTTTTTGCATCACTATTTTTGTCAAGCAGAATCGGTAAAAATATTGCATGTCAACAGCCGCTTTTCAATATTATAAATCCTTCGAGAAATAAGGCATCTCACCACTTAACATGTTATTCGCTATTCTTTAGACTAGGGCTAGACAAAATCTCATATATCTTCCTACAATGAAGATTTTTGTTGACTATACAGTGTACTATCGAGGGGATGGCGAGATTGGCCCCCACCAAGAGCGCAGACAGAGGGAAGGCGCAAAAATGACCGTTAAGAAAACAAGGTTTAAGAGTTAGATTGGTATGATCTGCTGTGTAAATAAAATCGAATTCAACAATAAGGTTTCTGTGGCTGATTAAAAATTACGGAAGTTGTTAGTTACTGTGTCTATAGTTAACAGGTTATAGTTAACTAGCTAAGGTAGTAACTACACTTCGTCTTTCTAGGTGTGATGGGCCGTTCGAAGATAATTTTTTATAAACAAGGGTGTAAAATTTGCTGAGCCTGTGAAAAAGTTAAATAAATTATAAAAACATGTAGGAAGGTAATTTTTCTGGGAAGGAGGGAAATTCACAGAGGGGATGATAAATTAACAAAAATTTAGCCTGTAAAGGGGGGTGCAGCTTTGACTGTTATGCCAAGGGTGCTGGATCGCGTCAGAATGGTCCTGCGACTATATTCATATTTCCTAATCTTTAGAAAATGATACCTCTCGTCGCTTTCGGTTTCTTTTCAGATAATTTTTGTTGTCGTTTCTCATTCAATCATCGGAGAAATGTTTATTCTTTAGAGCATGAGAGAAAAACTATCAGAAGGTGATTAGAAATCTCCTAAATTACCTGCGAAAGAGGAGTGGAAAATTCAAGAATTGATGGTAAAACTGTTGGAACCCTCCCCCCATAGGATCTACTGTCGCATCAACTGTTCAACCACAAGGAAAAAATTAACATTTGGATTAAACTGTTAAATTGATGCCTTATGATCAGTACATTTTATAGATAATAACTTGTTGGAACGTTTTTGGAATACATTTTAACATTTTTCTTCCCGTGTTGCAAACACTGTACCAGCAGAACTTTTACTTTTGCTTGATGGTTGGTAGAACTGCTGTAAGAAGAAAAGACTAGAATTTTACTTTTCCCTACCTTAAACTAACGATTTTCTATTCTAACCATTTTGCTGATAGTATTATTCCACTGTCCTATTCACTCACCCATTTTGTGATGTGTAACCAGATTGAGAATGAGTGGAAACTAGAGTAATTTGAATTAGAGTCGAAGAAGATCCCAGATCTTATCCTCCAATTATTTCAAATTAGAAAAAAGCTCTTCCCTATTTCATCGTCAAAATTTTCTTTTTAAGGAGGATGTTTGAGGTTTTCTCTATAACGTAATTGAAGGAATAATTTAACTTCCCGAGGAAATTTGTTTCAAAGACCCAATTAGTTTGGTAGCAAATTTCCAATGCATTTTGGTAGAAAAATTAAGATGATAGATGAAATTTTCAACTATTGTTCAAATCCACAAGCAAATGTTTATCTTTCTCACTATATGAATTTTCAGATGATTTTTATTTAGTTTTTAAATACTTGAAGGTAGCATCTGAAGGTTTAAACCTAGTCTAGTTAGGGTTGCTCAGATTCAAACAACTTTTTAAATTTATCTCAGAATATTCAGAAAATTATTTAATAAAACCAGTATTTATGTTTGTCTAAGTTGGATGGTATAGTATCAACATGCTTAAATAATGAAGGAATTGCGAGACCTTGAAGTTTATATAAGGCAAGTTTTTACTTTTCAGTTAACTTGGCGATAATCATTGGCAAGCTGGTGGCCACAAAATATTGGAGCCAGTTGTCACCAAGCACTATGTCGACATCGGTATTGTCATTAGCTGTTTCGTTGGTGGTATCGGCGGTATCGTGGTATCGCGCTAACCGAGAAGTACCCAGTCATAGTTTGAAGGTAGATTTTTGGTAAGATTGGTGAGTGAGGTGGCTCTCAACCACTTCCACATTTGCTGTTATCAAGCAAATCGACGGAACTTATAGTGTTTTTTTAATGTTTCCAAGGATGTTTTACAACTTTAATCTCATTGAAAATACTTAAACTCTGAAATTGCATTCACTAACAGTCCTTGTTCCGTGTAAACTCTGACACTGCATTGGCTGTTATTTAATGCAAAATGGGATTCTTCGAAACATAATGTTTGTGTTGTATAGCTCCAGAAGTGATTTTTCCTGCAAAATTAATAGTTGCTTGTAATAATTTAAATAAAGATTCATTAGTAAATTTTGGCACTATTGAATCTTACGATCAAACGGAGAACTGAAGCTGTAATGACAATCATGAAGAAGTGAGTTATATTTTTAGCACAGGAGCGAAATTTGATTATACTGCGCCAAACACATAGCTAAAGTACGAAGTATAGTGAATACATTTATTAAGAGATCAAACTACAGCAAAAGGTTTAAAATTTCCAAGTTTCTTCAAAACACGATGAACTAATGTCATACAGCTGATCATCCTAAGTGGGGAATTATTTACTTTCCCTTATGCGGTAGCGTTTGAAGATGGACATTTGCATTCAAATGACTGGATTTTATTGTAAGTGGACTTGCACTAAAAGAAACTGTCACTTGATTCTGGACTTGTCCCAAGTTTTCTGGACTAGAACTGGTTGCTGAACGTAGATTCCTCAAACTGCTTCTAGACCTGAGACTGACTAAACGGATGACCATATGACACTCAGTAGCCATATAATGAACCTGCACTTGGGATATGCAATTAACCCTTTACGGACAGTTACGGAGTATAGTGTGCGCCAATGGGTATTTAACATGAGCTGAATAAAAACTATTGAAGGTAGACAGCTCGCCACCCGTCTAACCACGTATTAACATTCCTCCTATTTGTTCCGATAGTTTCCACTGACAAGGAATCAGTCACTTAGGTCTTATTGGACATGAAAGTGCATGAAAAGCTCTTCATAACTGTTAGGCCCAGGAAGCGAGTTTGCCAATATCACTTGTTAGTCTCATTCTTATTTAGATTCGTAAAAACTATAATCCTTGTAGTAGAGACAGGCAGCTTGAATAACACTGGTGTTGAAGAGCTGCTGGATAATAAGCTAAAAGCATCCTGGCTGTTTGCAGTGGAACTTCTATGAGATAGAGCGTTTCTTATTATTTCAGAAATGACGAAACATATAAGTTAAAAGAGACATTTATTTGGACGACCACATTTAAGAGCATATTTATAGATTACCACATTTCCATTTTACAGGGTTGATACTTGTCCTACATCTTATAGGTACAGTACCAGCAACAGTTTACATAGCACTGATGTTTCTCCGTGGAGAAAATACTTAGAGGACCTACAGACCGTACCAAAATGACATAGTAGAGACAAGTATATATACTCTGCTAATAATCAGTAGATCTACATATCAGCTGCGGGAATCGAATGGACAACGTCATACGATTCCGATAAAATAGCTGCTAATATGGATGTCAAGTGAAGTGACTAGCTCAAAAAAATGACGTAAAAATCTTAAAGAAATAATGCTTCGAATCTTAGAGAAAAGGTACGAGAGACAATTTAGAAAAATGCAAGCTTCGTAGCTTAAAATGCAGAATTTCCTAACAATAACCCAACCCGGCTATCACGAAACGTCGGGAAATTATCTCTACAGAGTAGTATTCGGCTGTTTTTGAAGAATTAAGCAAGAAAACATCAGCTGAGGATGAATCTGATGCATTTTATCTCGATGGAGAAGCGACTGAGTACAGCGACCTAAAAATTGATTCTGAGACTGACTTGGAGAACAATCCAGTTCACGAAGAATATAGAGACCCAAACTCGAACACAAATGTTTGTATCATCCATCCATTCAACCTCTAATATTATTATACCATAAAAAATAAAGTTATGTGTAATTAAATAAGCGTCGAGTACGAAGAAAAGAGATGGCGCATAAAGTGCACCACCTAGGGGTCTATTCTGGTACCCCCGATTGGGTTGGGTTTGGTTCCGCACCTTAACAACGGAACCCAACCCAACTCGAAAACCCAACCGGGGGTATCAGAATAGACCCCTAATCTCAGTGTTCTAAATAATTACCTGTTCGCATATAGGGTTAATAATCCTATAAATAGACTGTTAATAAATGTTTGCTCTATATTATTGCAGATGAGTGTACTCAATGTTTATTTTGCTGGCTGATAACGCCACAATGAGCAATGAATTAAAATTAAAAAAGATATAATGTATTAAAGGATATTTAAAAATTTGTTTAAATTTTAGACCTTTTAAGAATATGTAAATTTTAGGTAAAGTTAAGTCGATTAATAATTCTTCATTTTGGAAAGGGAAACCCTTTGCGCAAACAAAAGTAAGAACAAAAGAAGCCGATACAAGTTAGAGAGTATTATTTCCGTCATCTATTAAGCTGCCATAAGCAACGAAAGCCTTTAAATAATAAAGAAACCGGAATTGTTTGTTTTTTGAATAATTTTCAATCACTATACGCTGAAGCATTCATTTATGCATCTCTTTCTATTTGTACCAATATTTCGTGTTATTACTAAGTGTCTAAACATATTATAACCATTATATTACTACGGCATTTCACTAAAAGGATTGAATCCACATCACCAGTCTGTCTTTACTGAATTCCAATTCACATTGAATCTCTTACTCGTAAATTAAAGGTCACGGTAGCTTATTCTAAAGCTAATTCAAATGAATTCATCCCCAGCAGACACCGTCTGGAAAGCGTGAAATTACCAACCCAGCATTCACTGCAGCATCATTTCTCCACCCCTTTCACAAAAGCAGACGAACTTAAGCAAATGTGGAAAACGCGGCTGTAGCGGAAAGGGGGTGGACAAGCGACAGGAGGGCCTGGAGAAAGTCCTGGGGAGAGTGTTAAGTACCGGAACAACAGTTGCGGGGTATTTCCATAGGATTCCGTTTCCGGCTTCCGTGTGATTTGTGGCACGAAACCAACACCTCCCGACACCTAGCGGGCACGTAACCACCGACCACCCAGCGCAAGAATCGATCCACCAAGACCTGCGTGACAATCACGGACAAAACTCAGATAAAAGTATGGCTTTACGAAAGGGGAGGGAAGAGAGATGCTTGGACATATAAAACTATAGGCCGAAAGCTGTCTGGAGTTGCTGCCTAGTGGGGTTTTGGCACGGAATGACCGTCAATGTGAGGAGGCATGACTTTTGCGTTTTGTCGTTGAATCCTTTGTGAAAGTTACCAACGCATTCTGGGTTTGAGTTATTTAGGCTATAAATTTGAATTGCAGTTCGGCAAAGATTTATATTCGTGCAATATTCGTGACAAGCTATTTATTAACTTAAAAGGAAGAAATGGATTTGGTCATGTGATGTCATTCATTCGCATTTGACATAAATTTGCTGAAGTTTTGAAATCTTTTGTAAATATTCTAAGCAATTAAGTTTAAAAAAACTGCTTAAAGAATCTGTTTTGTGGGCTTCTTTTGTTAAAAAGAATACTTTTAATTAAATAGTAACATAAAAATAAGCTAAAAATTTGGGTATAGAAACTTCAATTCCTGAAATGGTTGCATTTTTGCTTTTATTTTCTTAAATGCAAGGAACGTGGCTTAAGGCAGTTGTGATTGAATCGGTACTATAATTTCAAATGATTGATGAATTGCATGAGTTTCAAAACAATCGAAATTATTAAGCAGAAATTAGATTTTCAAGGATGTGGCATTCATAAATTTAGGAAAGTCATGCATCTGCATATTAATAAAAGCAATTTCTTCAAACGAATGACAATTCGGCAATGACATAAGAGTCTTAATAAAAGATGCATTTACGCTGAAAACATATTTTATGAATAATATAAGAAATCAATAAAATAAAATATTGAAACTCTTTATCGATGACCCTGTATCGTTCAGAGCAAGAGTAGAGAAGTTAGGGATATCATTTGTGTAATCGCAGATTTTAAAGATAAATCATGTTCGTGTTGATAAAAGAAAAACTTCTACTTATAAGTTGGTGGATTCAATTTTCCGCATAAAAGCACTGAATTATCTGTATAAAACACTTCTTCATTAAACTCTTATGATAATTTTAGTGCTTGTTTCGTGAAATAAAGACCTACATCAAACTAAATTATTTATTTTTTCATTTAATACACAATAAAACAAAATACACGCTAAAACAAATATGTAATATGACTAGATTAACGGGAAACATGTGACGGCAGGTTATCCTAGTACATATTACATTTTGTTTTGCATTTTTTCAAACTATTATAAGTCATAGAATGCCTGTAGTCATGTAATATGTACTAGGACTGTAGTCACGTGACTACAGTCCTAGTACATATTACATGACTACACGTATTCCATGACTTATCATAGTTTGAAAAAAATGCAAAACAAAATACATCATATAAGGAAGAAAATGTAGGGATTAAAAGAAATTAAATCTGCCGTTTCACGCACATGTAGAAGCGTTTAAATCGTTGGAAACATATAAAGAGTTTTAAAAATTCTCCACATCAATTCATCTTTTATGTTTATCTTGCCTTCACAATGAAACAGATAGGTCTTTACACCTTTCAAGACTGATTTTTTAAAAATTGCATTGATTTCAATGTACTTAGATGCCAGGTCAGTCATAAAAAAGTTAAAAGAAATCCGGAAATCATCTTTATTTCGACTTTCTCGCAAGATTCTACAATAGGGTGTATTTTATGTTTAGCTTCGTCGTACAGTGAAGAGAATCGAGTGAGAATTTGGAGGAAACCCACTTCCCATAGACCCATTTGATCCAAAAAATTGGCACTTATATACAAGTTTGGTGTAAAGATCATATACTTATATATACACAACTAGGCTTGTAGCGAAATTTTATCTGTCTAAACCTTTGCAGATTTTTAGTTATCGTATTCATATGCGGACGGAACGGACGCTCAGGCTGTCCACCCGTCGAAAGGTATCGTAAAAATTTGATTCAAGGGTGCAGTTTTCATATAAACACCATAAACCTAAATCCATATATCTAGCTTATTCGGTTTTTGAGTTATGCTGCTGACAGGACAAACTAGTATGAAATGGTGCAATTCGATAGAAGGAAGTCTTAAACTTTTATATTCGCCAAAATTTCCAGGTCGAATTGTTTGATTAAATAATATTTTTCCTCTTTAATTAATGTACGACAAAGTATCAAAGTTTTCCGATCTTTTCGATTAATTTGCATTCTTGGTAGATGCAAACTATATCATAAAAATTATAAGGGCTTGTATGTTGGTCAGGTGAGACTTTGTTTTTCTTTAACATTGTCGCTGCCGCTATCCACACATGAGATTCGAACCATCTATATAATTAGATACCCCTTCTCTGCCATCTTTTAACTAAAGTAGAGAAGGGGTCATCTAATTAGATAATATGTTCTGGACACGTTGGTTGCAGTGACTGTGTTAATAGTTGTTGAAAATGATACATTTTGTTATTTTAATGCATCTCATATATTAGATGAGGTGTCTGCTAATGTATTTCACCGAACCAATTAAATAATGAAATCAGTTGTGCATCATACAAGAATGAAAAAGTTGGGTCACCATAGTGAAATATGAAACAACACGCAATTCGTTGTTGGACGACATGTGAATTATATGTTTATGACGTAATAGGGATTCACTCAATTCATTAATTTTTATTCAGTGATTTATTGTTTCCTAATTTTTTAAAATTCGGTTCTGCTCTTTTTTATATTTAGTCAGTTATTAACCATTATTTATAAATCGATTACTTAGCAAAAAATGTACACTCTTATAATATTTGAGAATTAGAATATTTATTCAATGCACATATTCAAAGCTAGCCGTTTATCTAATATTAGTAATTGAGACTTTCACTGTAATTATACTTACAGAATAAGGATGTAACTACATAATCGCATCATACCATGTTGTACAACGTTAAGTATATGTCTATGTCCGATGTTAAAAGTAAGGCTAAAGATAACAGTTAAATAAAATCCCTGAAGCAAAATAAATTCTCTCTGTCCAGTTCGAAACTTACTTAACGAAGCTAAAGACTGAAAGTTTGGAAAACTCTTCTTGAGCTCTACTTCCAATTTCGTCTTGCTTTTTGCCGCGACATAAAGCAGACAAACTTTCAATAGTTATTCCAATATATCAGTCTGGGATTGACCAATTTCGTCCCAGCGGACCATTTAATACATCACTTTACCACCACGCACAGACAAGAAAAAACATCTTAGCCGAGCCTTAAAAGAAAAAAGGAGCAGAAAAAGGGGACAGAAAGAAAATCCCAAACCGCCGCGTTAGCAAAATACTTGAACGATATTTTGTTTTTTGTTCGAAGCTTGCACCGGCGCGAATGTATTACTCCGAGAAGATGTACGGCGAGTGCTATTGGTCAGTATTTCGTGCCAGTAACGAAAACACAATTCTAGGGAATTCTTTCTCTACGCGTGTTTATTCTTCGGGAAAACAAAATAGGGGCAGTTTGTGTTAGGGTCAGAGAGTCATGGGCAATTACCCAGGCTGCTCTCCGAAGTCGATGCGTATACCGGTGAGGTTTGGTCCATTTCTATTTCTGGATCGCTGCTATTCGTCTAATATCTATAGATCTTTCCGGCATTTCTGCGCTCTTTGGATTTCTCGCTCTTTGTTATTTCTTTAATAGATCGGCTATTGTCTGCATGCAGTTGGTGTTGTTAATCTGCTTTCCTTCGATCACAATTTGTCACGGTATGCTGTCTGCTATTACTTTGCAGAAAATACTGCATATTGAACATATGTTTGCAGTTTCTTACAGCAGTTCTTCAATAGATTTTTCTTTTTGTGGTACGAATATTCTGCAAATACAGTTAGGATAAAGGTTTATTACAGTTTATTAAACATGTATTTTAAATTTTGACAGTTTTCAAAGGCTCCCAACTGTCTGTATATACAGAACGCTGACGCATGCCCCGTGCCTGATGCCATTACGGCATCCGAACCGGTTGGAAGGACATGGGGAGAGTCTGTAGATACAAGGTGAAGGCTCGTTGTATTTGGAAATATTAAAAGAAAGAGTATATATTAACTTAATGGTTATTTTTTAGATGATCTCAGCAAGTGTAGACGTACCAAAAAGTTCCGCAACTAAGAGCAGTAACATATTGCGTTGACTGTAAGTAACAAGCAATGAGCAGCTCTGTCACTGATGAATCATAGCATAATGTGTTTACACGCATGAAATTACAAAGCATTTGTTTTATGACAGAATTATATTGCCTTTCACATTGAGAATTTTTGTTTAACCCTTTGGTAACTTTTTAGAACACTCAGATCGGGTTGGAGCAGTTTATACACTATCCCATTTTTTTCTAACTCTGTGCTTATTTAATTATATAAAACTTTACTTTTATAGTGTAATGAGATTAGGGGTTATAATGGGTGGATAATATACAAATTTTTGTCCAAATTTTAGCAGCTATCTTCTTCGTTCTTCGTTAACTGGGTTTCCTACACCTCATTTTCGAAATCGGTGTACTATGGCGCACATTATACGCCGTACATGTTCATAAAGGGTTAAAGCTAGACTCCAATCAAACATATCGGTTCGTTCTGAATACATCAAGATCATATTCAGGACTATTTAAGTAGTAATAAGAGTAGTATCTTTGCCTGCTTCTCTTAAATTTAGCTGTTATTGACTGCGGCTATCTTCACGAAAAGTAATTTAGTTATTATGATCTGTTCACCGTTTTCATCAAAACTGTGACATTTCGCAGCTTATTCTTCTCCCTGTGTTCTCTGTATACCGGAATCGGCCTGAATTACATTTGGATGAAGCAGGCTCATACACGTGTTCCATGCTGTATTTCGGAAATGGTGTGCAAATGGCTTTGATTTAGCCGTGTCTCCACGTTTGTTGAAAGGAATTGTCTGTGTCTTATGAAGGTGTTCAAAATCGAAAACATATTGTGGCTTCTGAGAAACTTACAAGCGACATTATTCATTACTATTAAAGAGATTTCAAATGTTATGGCATCACAGATCAAGTCTCTTTAGCTGAAATTATTTCACCAAACCACATTTATAAAAATGTAATTTATGAGCACAGAAAAACGCAAATGTAAAAATCAATGCATCACACGATGAGAATTATGAAGCTGCCAATATCTGAGAAGTTTCTTCATTTATAATTTTTTATTTCAAATTCATAACTAACGAATACTAATTTCAGTGATGAAATTTTTAAACAAGAGTTATGAGCAATGAGTCAGTTCTGTTTTGATGTATAAATGTTTAGTGCTTATGTAATAGTCATTCAAAGGGAGTAGACCTTTTAGAGGACATGCAGTAAAATTGAATTTTTTTTGGTGCAACACTTTAATTAAAACATTTCCGAAATTTTCAAGCACAGTGTGAATAAAGGCATTCAAAATCTAACCACTATGTCTACTTCTGGCTCCTCTTTAAACGGCTGCTGTGTTTAAATCATTGGAACCAGGGGCTTTCCCATTTCCGGCAGTTGAAAGCAAGTACATTTTTTACAGTACGATTATAGAATGGAAGCAGAGCTCTTGAGGACAGTCCATAATAGAAAATAAAGTAGGTGACTCATCTTGCTGTCAATAAACTCTTCCTGTCTTTTTCTTTTACTTCAGGGAAAATATTTCTATCTTTTCTATGTCTTAACTACATCGCGCAGGAAGAAAGTTGCACGCAACATTGAAAAGAGAAAAATGTTGTGAACAAGAACTGCCCATTCATAACTTATGTTATCAGAATAAGAGAAGTGGGAATAGCAAGGTTACATTAGTTCATAAAGCTGAACACATTATATGCCATCATTATAGAGGCCTACTGCCGTGGTGATAGTGTCTCGGTATTGGCATCACAGGGTCCATGGATTCAAGATCTGAATCCAACATAGATCCATTGTGTATGGGGAGGTTAGTACATGGAACAACAGCTGTTGATTAGATGCTCTTCAACTGTTTTTAGGAATTTGGAGAGTGAAGGGTGCCGTCTCAGGTTTCGTCCTCATCAACTGACCACAGTTTAAAATTACAAGGTCCATCTGAAAATATCCCTGATGTAGCGTCAGAACTCGAAATTACTTTAAATAAACCTGATGTCCCCTCAAGTAAAATAATTCGGTTTTGTCTTCAAAACTTTAAAGAAATGAAAAAAAGTGGAGAAAGAAATAAAAGAACTGCGTGTTTCGATTTCTTTTTCTTTTACTACATGAAAATGGAACATCCGGGGATTCACCTCGGGGACAGATTGAGAAGATGCCTGAATGAGTTTGCAGGTTCTCATTTTCCCTCGAGCTATATTAATGGGGCTGTGACTGGCAAACGGCCCTATTGCCGATGACGGGACAAATACCCTTGTGGGTGCTCAATGCATGCGACATTCGTAATGGGATCTTTTATTTTGCATTGTTCTCAGAGTATGTGTTGTTATCTATCGAGGTACGGTCGTTCATATACTCTACATGCCTAAGCTGTTCAGAAATTTACGATTTACACAGAAAAAAGAGGATTTATTTTGTATCTCTAAAAATCATAAGAGATACAGAAGGTCAGTATTTTTTGCTGAAAGAAGAAAATGTCACAGAAAAAGGAATGTCTAAAGAATAAATGAAATTCCACGACTCTATTGGAAATTGGAATATCTAATTTAAATCAAGCAAGCTGTTAATAAATGAATAAGCTGTAAAAAGCTGATTTATGTCAATAACTACATAAAATCATAAATTTAGAATTAAAAGTAAGTCCCTTATAACGTATAGATTCGACCACAAGGAGAGTATTAAAGATAAAATAAATTAATTATTGGCTGATAGGATAGCTGTCAATAAGTGCATCTGAAAAAAAATTTAAGAGAATTTTCGTTGGAATAATGGAAAGATATACCAATCTAACTTAAAGAAGGGAATATTATTATTAATTGGAAAATATCTGACAAAAAGGGTATATAAAATTTACCATTTTTTTATAAACATTTATTCATGAATTTAAAGTATAATTCGTTTCAGAAATCTATTTAATGAAAATGAGAAATCCCTTATGAAACTTAATAACTCTCAAAATGTGTCTCTAATGAGGAAGCTTTCTCGCTGCGCTAATTTCAATAGAGAAAATATGCCCATTTCAGATCCATAGTCCATATTTGAGAACAGTTTCCAATTAATATACTTAATCAACCCATTTTTCGTATTCGGTAATTTCAAACTAAGAAGATATGCAAGAGAAATATATTGAAGTTCTGCATTTTTTGAATTCTAAATGTTTTTGATCCTTCTGTTCTGTACATCTCTGAACTCAAATAATTGCCCGAGTCCACTTAAGGGTAACAGTAGGAATAATGGAATTATATGATTACTATATTTGCCATGTCTATTAATTTTTCATTTATTTTACTTACTGCACAAACTTTCTTGGACCAAAAAGAAATACACATTTCTTTTCCTTAAACTAAGGAGACTAAAAAAGACAACTCCCAAGAAAACTCATTCCCCTGAACGGAATAAAAGTTCCATTCCGGCCTTCCATGGAAGCACAGAGTTATGATTCGAGCAAATGGTAAATGCGACTTCCAACTCGCCCGATAGCTAGAGGGGGAAAATTTTCCTAGCCATCGTGTAGCCCGAAAATCTAATCAGCGTAAATCGGCGAATAGAATACCCACCGGCTCTGACCTCTCAGGATGCATCGGTTAATCGAAGTCTAACCATCCCGGCCAAGAACATTCTCCAATAATGTGCCGAGAACCAATAAATGTGTCTCCACTTCTGGAGGAAGCATTATGCCTCCACAGGAAAACGGTGGAATAAATCATAAAGGCTGTACTTCCGACAGTAATAAAATTACGGATTATAATAACAGCCTTCATCAACTTTGGGGAATGGATTATAAATTGTACTTGTTTCTGAAGTTGCTGCGTCTCATTCTTGTGATGGCGATCTTGATTTTTCAATGCGAGTCTGCAACTAATGATTTTGCTTTCTCAATAAAATTTAAAGTTTGTATCTGATTCGACTGTAGTTTTCCAATGGGGTAAAGCTACATATCCTCTTCGTTACCATTGGATTATATATTATGAACTAATCTTTTGGGTTGCCTTGTTTCGTCTTTAAATATCTGAAGATTAAAAGATATTCAGTTTTTATGACGAATAACTTAATTATGTAGTTTATAAATAAAATTTATCGTAATAGCCATATAATAATAGCCTCTATTCAAAAGCATATAATGAAGGTTGGCTATCGATGAAATCAGATGGAAAGCTAACCTGCTCCTTGATGTCTGTTGCAATTGCATCTTATCCATTTAACTTCAAGAAAACGCACATTACAGAAACCCCAATCACAGTGTTGCATGTCAAAAAATTAAAAAAAATAAAGCAAAGGACCAAAAAGGTTGTAAACCCTTAAAAAAATTAAAAATTTAAAAGAAATATTAAAAATAGCAACTTCTTTAGAACTTTTTTTAAAATTTACATAAAAAAATTATTAATATAATTTAAATTAACAAACACCGTCTGTGAAAGCTCTTATTGGAATTGTTGAATATGTTAGCTCAATCATTTATATTATGACAATTTTATAAAAAAAGAAGTGGCATACAGATTTCTTTGGGGTTACAAACTAGAAACAATTTTTTTTACATGTGCTTTATCCATTACTTAATGTTTGCATTATTCCTTGCTTATTCTTCACTTTTGAATACATTTCTTGTTTCCCCTTATAAAATTTCCTTTTTCATCTTCATTCTTGCGAGCGCAGTAATACAATATGATTGATTTCACTATAAATGTGTGTTATCTATAGAAACCTGGAAATAAAATTATCTTTATAAATTACTTATTAGTTATCGGAAAGTTATGATGCAGCTATTAAATTTGCCCCCAAGACGAAATGTTCTCTATAGTCTGTGCTTTAATTTCTCCCTGCATTGTTAAACCCGATAAATAGCGTAAGGCAAATTATCTTTCACATCACATTTCAGTTTTATAATATAGCATGTACTATACAGAAACTTGCCATGTATTATGTTTTGGTAGTTATTGATTTCGCTTTTACTAAATTTAGTTATCAGTTTGAGCTTACGTTATTGATTCTCCTTCTATATACTAAATGCTGATAACACCGTTTATTAACAGACCTAATCAATAAAATTGTGAGGAAATAAATTCGAAGAACCTCACAAAATATTTACAGGACTAAATATTCCAGACTATCGGGAAATAGAGAAAAATCGGTTTTTTTTCATATTTAACAGACAGTAAGAGGAATAAACTACCTTCATCTGAAATAAAAATTTTTCCTTACTTTAATAGTGAAATGTTATTTATTCTGAATGTATTAGCTTTTTCCATCTATAAATTTTAACACTACTTCCTGACTCTGCCATCAAAATCGTGTAGTTTCCTCATTTTAAGTATAATAAGTTATCGAAGTTTCTTTTTAAATTACGATTATTACTAGCTAAATAACTTATACGATAATTCGGGTTCCGTCACTTACTAAACTATTTGATACGTGAAATGAAAGTATTATAAATTTCCTATAATTATAGGAGGGAGTCACAGAATTTAGACTGTTCGAATATTTTTAATGTATAGTGAAAAACAATCAGTAGAAATTTTTTGTAATTTATTTCTCTTCAGGACAAAGTAATTAAGTTTTCTACGAAATACATTTTATAATAGGAAACAAGCAACTTAACCCATTATAAGGCTATTTTTTTCTAGTAGTGGTATAATAAAATAACTTCGGTATTGAGATTAATTTAAGAAAAGGAATTCATTTAGCTTATTCGATGACATTATTTTTTGTTAATTAATTTAATTAATTAATAATTAATTACTCAGTCAAGACACTTCATTATGGTTTGAGATGAGAAATTGGAACATTCAGGTTTTTGTTGCATCGAAACATTTGGCGAGAACTTTACGCCAACCTTAAAAAATGCATTTAAAAATTGATGAATTTGATGGGAACTATATTTTCACCGCCTTAGAAAGGGTTAAAAAATGTGTTATCCGTCCAATAAAGGAATCCGGTTGCTTTGAACGGATCACTGGTTGGCCAGATTGCGACACCAATTTCTTTAAGCACAATTAAGTTAAGAATATATTTTTGATTTTTAAATTCACACCAGGACACAATGAATGAACCCAAGTATGACATGTTATGCATTGTATCACTTCCTCTTCTCCCTTTGCTTCCTCGCAAATGATACAAATGATATATATGATATATATAAGTTTTTATACTTTTCGATCCAAGCCTTCATGGTTTTAGAGTCCTTTTATTGTTTTGTTCTATCTTATATTCAAACTACATCAGAGAGCAAAACTCGGCTTCTTCCCTCTTTGTCAAAATATCAGCATTAAGAAGTTCTTGAGCTTTCCTCTAGTTTCCGATCTAAAGGATATCACTATTTCGCCCAATCATGGCTCAGAAAGAGAAGGAAAACTGTGTTATAAAACATCTGGCCAAAGAAATATCTTATAATCATCGAAATCTCATTATTATTGTCTCGAAATCTTAATAGAAATTAAGAAAATCCCCGAAAATATGGAAGACAATAAGAAGCTTTAAAAGCAAAATCGAGATCGCATAGCACATTTTTTCAAAACTTACAGAAAAGCACCCGAAGTATGGTTTAGAAAATGTATGTCTATGAAGACAAAGACTCCAGTTCGAAACATCATAGCATTATAATGTTTAGGCTTAATTCGTTTAACTGGTCTTTGTCAACATTAGCAAACGCACGCGTAACGAGTTTTGTATCACGCATCAGTAAATTTACAGATAGTATACAGCCTGAAAACATTATCATGTTAAAATGAGATGATTACTATACCAAAAATAACCCGTCTCTTGATTAATGGCACTTAAAAGTAATCAAGAAGAAAACATTATTTAATATACATTTATCTTCTGACGAATATTGCCTTCATAGAAAAATAGATTTATTAATGTTCGTTTACTTTGCTTGTCGATAATTTATTTTTTAATTTCAAGTATAAGGAAAATAGATTATAACAGTTATACGAAATTTAACAGAGTTAACAAGGGAAAAGTGATGGTGGCGGTTGCTACGCCGTTATATTACATATTTTTAGGCATATTATAAATATACGTTCAATTTTCAATTCAAAATCCTATGATGCTGCTTGTGGCGTCAGCGCCATTTCACGGTAGGCAAATGGTAATAATTATAAAAGCATCACAGTATATTTTTACCTTAATTGTTGAAACTTAACACCATTTTTCCTTTCTTATCATTTGTTACATTTAATACAGATTCGCATTAAACAATATTTTTAAGAGCCTAACAATAATGTTTTACATGAATTGCCTAAACTGCTTTTTAAAATTTCACCGAGGTAATAAATCAAATACAAAATAAAACATTCACTAACATTCATAACCATTCATTCATGTTTGATAAGTCCGTGCCCTCAATCTTCAGTACCCTCCTCATCTTTAATCAGCAAATACGAAATTTCCGGGTCAGTGTTCGAAAAGATCTCTTATTTCTCCCTCATCTCCATCCGAAAGAAGATTGCGACAGAGGCACTTTCCGGGAGAAAAAGGGGTCCGGAATCAATCACAGTTTTCAGCGTCCCGGACTCCTCACGGAGAAAAAGCATTCTTCAAAACCGGACCCGGCTGAAAGGCAGCGTTTTGGAGTCGCAGCAATCACGTCTCCGTGTCGGAGCGCATTTTCAAGAAAGCAGAAGAAAGGAACGTCCTGGATTGCTGCCAACTCTTCTATTTCAGAGCCATGGATAGGTAGATATATTCTCATCAAATATTTATCACTCTCTCTGGAGGCCACGCGCAACGGATCGGTCATATCGCTGTTCTTTTCTGTCGACTTAAGGCGAAGCAGTAGCAGGGCTTTGTTTCCACGTCTATGAGAGCAGATGGTTCCATTGCCGTGTCATATAAATATCAATTTTGCTCTAAACATTTTACTTCAAAAGTGAGTGGGGAAAACTATTAATATCGATTTCTTAACTGCCCGCTCTGTTGCAAGCGAAAATATTCTACTGGCGTCTCAAAATCGGCGGATTTTGAGACATATATCGATATTAACCTTTTCTTCACGGGAAGGAAACTTCTCTAGCACCATTTTATTTTATTGCTTTGAGTAACGGCTGGTACAGCTGTAAAATCACTAAGCCATTGGCGTTTCACTTCTCTGTTCATGGATGCTAATCACTCTTTAGATAGTTTTACCTCCCATATTGTATCACTATGCGCGAGAGACACACCAGTGGCCTAGTGAGTTGAGGTAAGGAAAAGACTGAGGAGCATGAATTGAAGGAAGATACTTAGGGTTTATATCCTCTGGGTGTGCTGTTAACCAATTATTTAAAAACTCGCAGACAAATGAGAGCTTTAGCAGTGATTGTTTTCTACAGTTTGGCTGGTTATTGGAGGTTTTCCATATTTTCCTTCAAGAGAAACCGAAATCTTTGTAAATTTTTCCTAAAATTCTTTCAAGAAGGTAGCCTAATTTTAAATAGTGAACCTAAGTCTTACTTCTTCCATGAATTCTGCCTAAGTGTTCCAGAGTAACTTTGATCATCATAAATAATAATTCCCATTTATTAAGAGTTCTTGCCTCATGTATATGGCTGTACAAGCTTAGCCGAGTGGGATTCGAACCGTCTCAATCACATGTGTACGGATAAATTTAATGCTAATATCGGAAAAAAGAATATCTAATCCATCAAGCGGTAGAGCGATCATATCTTCACTGGATCATATAAAGGGAAAAAAGAACAGCAGCAATTTTCATGTTTCTATTCTTAAAGCCAAATTTTAAAAGGATATTATAAGATTTTATCTGGCTGAAATCCAAATATTAAAAAAAATTATACATTTCCAGTGCATCAATATCAGAGTAGTAGAATAGTGGTATTTTCACTACTGTAGCATCTCCGAATTAGCCCTTTTACCTCTTGAAATAACAGTTTTAATTTTGCAAACCGGTAGATAAGGAGATAAAAGCTGAGAATTGATAATTGCTCTATAGAATATAACACTGTCTTAGAGATAGTTCACTAAGTTTGCTTCCCAATGAGCTCCACTTAGAAAATTTCACAGATTTGAAATATTTTGCGTTTCTAATTAGATGTATAAATATGTAGTATATATAAAAGAGTTCATGAGAAGACGTTTGTAATGTCAAAATCAATAAAGTTCAGACAGGAGGAGTAAATCATTTTATCCTCAAACATATCATGTTGTATCTCAAAATAAGGACCATTAATTCTGCAAATCAAACGAAATTAAACATCCTATGAAAGGGCCATTAAAATGCCTTTACGCATCTAAAATAAAGTCTTTATTACATATACCTAATAAAATTTCCTCTCAATCTGTGATGAAATTACGAAATTTTATCACTTGACACATATTTGAAAACTTAATTTCCTGTTGATGCATTTAATCAGGCTGTGATTAGAAAATAGCATTTATTCTACAATTAGCTAGCTTTTCTGATTTTCATTTCTAGCTATAAGGAATATATTGAGAGAATTGATAGACTGGAACGTTTCCTTCTGCAATTGGAGAATTTTTGACCAAATGAATGATATACGCTTACTGTGAAATCAGAATTCAGGTTAGAAAGTTTAGGTGTCTAAATATCATAATTTATTTAGCTTTTCAATTGTAGCAATTTCACTTTTGTTCTTATTCTTTTATCTGTAAGTAAACTGTAAAATTAAAGGTACATTCTTGAGTTTTTGAAGCTGTATATTTCTACAATTTGTATCAAAATAGCATTTCTATGGTTCATTACATGCGTGTTTTCCTTCGCTAATACGCACACTTCTAATAAATATATCAAATGGACTTCACATATAAAGCCCCACCGAAGGCGCACTAAACAATCAGAGAACCTAATAGTCTTTTCCAACTTCAACTGAGGTAAGAAGTAATAATATTAGTATATTATCTTGATATGTAAGGACTCTTTGTTTTTGCTAACTCTAACTGAACAACAGTTAAAAAACACAGAGCAAATCGTTTTCTAATACAAATGTTTATATATAGAAGATTTATTATAGAACTATTTTCCACCGTTTTACTTCAAACCGGAAAAAAATGGTGAAAGATAATTCTGAAAAAGCGTTATATTTAAAGATCATCTTTATTTGTGAGCAGTTGGTAATAATATGCTTTTCGACGTGCAGTTGTTTTAACTGAAATAAAATGCGGAGTGCCTATATAAATTATAAACTAATTTAACACATCAAATCATTTTGAAAATGTAGAATTTTTTAACATTAACTACAGCATTTCACATAAGTTTTGGAGTTCTGAAAAAGACTTCTTACGAATTGCGATGTGATAATAGCGCTGGTTCCTTATTCCCAAATAAGTAGTTTTGATTCTCAATTAAAATCCGTGGATTCTTGGGATATCATGAATCGGATCGCTTATGTCGTATGAATATGGGCATGTAAAAGAAAGATTATTTAAGAACCTATTCAGCATTTAGTGTAATCTTGACTAATTACATTCCGGTGACACAATTAACATTATGATTAGCTTTGTTAACTGCAGTTAAAAATTAATATCGCCTTGAGGCAAATCATGTTAACTCCTTTTAAGGCCGGGGGAAATATAATTACTACCAAATTTATCAATTTTTAAATTGCCATGTTAAGACATTTTACCACATATAATTAGAGCTAAAATCAGTTAATAACTTGAGAAACCATAAAACCACACTTTGATCACATATGGTTTTAAAAATCAAATTTTACATTAATTAAGTATTATAATTATTGAAAATTCTGTGCCTAAAGCTGAAAAAAAGTTAGGCGTAAGTTCTTGCCGAAAGTTTCGATGTCACAAATACCTAGATTGCTTATTTGAAATCATATTGAAGTGTCTTGATTCGTTAATTAATTAATTATTAAATAATTTATTAAACGAATTTAATGAATTATGATCTAACTGATTTTCTTTTATTAAATCAATCTCAATCCCAAAGATATTTTGTGTATCATTGCTAGAAAACTGTCTCTGTGGAAGATGTATTCAAACAACACCCATGTCCATAATGATGTTAAACAGAGCTTCATGATGTTAAACAGCTTTTACATTGGAATTGAAATCTATACGTCATCCGGATAAAGCTAAAGTAAAATAGCAAGATTGTTTGGAAAAAAGTAATTAAGAAACAATATTTTAACAAAAAACTATTCCGTATTAAAAGACGCCTCGGAAAAATCTCCTTAATTGTAGTGAGTTCTGTAAATCTTAATAAATGGGCTTATTCTATTCACTAAAACGTTAAAATACAATTTTCTGCTACGATTGAGTTAAATTCGCTTAGAAGGATTCAGTTTATTTAAATCTACGCACGTAATTTATAGTACCTATTATGCAAGAATAAAACAGCACTAGCAAGCCTTTATTTATTAAAATTTAATATTTTTATAATTCAGGATTTTATGCTCACCATTTGGAGGTCCTCGATTTAAGGTAAATAAAAAAATCCGTAATGAATAAAACCAATTTTCTCTTACAGTTCAAGTTATTTATAATGAGAACTTTGGAAAAATAAATGTTTTCCTACTTCTAAGAAAACAACAGCATTTAATCAAAGCATTTCATTTTACAAAACATTAATCAGCTGCGGAGAAAGAAAAATTATTAATTGTAATCCAATTTCTTTGCAGTCCCATTTTAAGGAATTCTAATTGCATGTGACGCACAAGTAAAAACATTTCTTTGCCAGATCGATATCATCAGACAGGAAATAATCAATAGCGGAAACACATTTAACTAATTAAATTCCAGTCGGTGACAAAGGTATGAAATGAAGTTGGTCTGTAAAAAAAGCACTCTGATCTGCATAATCAACAAACATGAGAAATGAATACTCTCATTATATTTTAAAACGTAAAGAACTCAGGAGGCGTCACTTCATTAAATTGTTGCTGGAAAATTTATTTTATCTTTTCTTTTGTTACAAATATATACGTGGGATAAATTCGTAAATTCTCGAACTTTTCTAAATTTTTCTTCCTCGTTTGAGGAACACAAATATTACATAAGTTCTCAGTTTTAATTGTATTAAATTCCTTTCCATTTGTTTTTAAATTACCTTTCGTTCCAGTAGGATTCGTTCTAGCAATTTTGTTTTGACAGATCGTTGTTATTATATGCTTGTTTTTTGTTTGTAGATAGATAATTTATTGAATTGCTTGAAGTTTTCTGTAGCTGAATGGTGTTTGTTTTTGCTGAGGGAATTCCAACCATGTTAAAGCGAGAGATTAATGGTTAAAGTTATATTTCATATTTATAAGTAAGAAGTTACGAATCGGTTCAAGAATTTTAGTTGCAAAATTCTGTAGCTTGTGTCGAGGACCATTTTAAACTCATTACATGGTGTAAAGAACTACTTGAATTTTTTTGTTCTGTTTTCGAAAGAATGCTATGTTTCAAATAAAAAAAATAATAACGATTGATGAACCTCAATCATCCATAGAAGTATTGCAACAAAATAGTCTTTTTATATTACGCAGCAACGCGAATGGTATGTTACAGAGAAAACACAGGTTCGCTACCTAATTAATAATTACAAATATATAATGTGCATATTGTTCACCAGCTGAAATAGAAAAAGATAAATCTCAAGGCACAAAGTCTACATATTATGTCCACATTTTTTTCCTGAATTCCTAACGGGTGCTGCGCATAACTTATGCTTGGAGCACACATATCTGTTTCTGCATCTATTTCGCTTTCTAGGTATGTTGCAGAGTTGCAATATCTGCATGCATTTATTCATAATTGAGTCTTCAGTACAACTTTCTACCGTAATATTTTTTAACATGGAGAATTTCTAACGCAGGCTTGAATCTACACTGTAAAAAATATCCGTTTTTTTCTCGGACTTTTTCCGTATATTTGACGGTTTAAAGCTGTTTTGTTGACAAAACGGTTTTTTACCGTTTTCCGCTCCAGCCATAAACGGTTTAAAACCGTCAGTTCAAATTCTATTTTTCGTCATACGGTATTGCTTTCCGTACGATAACTTTCCCTTTTCTTAAATGTAATTTTATTGCATTCATTTCATGTTTTTAATAGGGTTCCATCTCCGCTATTGTTTACACATGTTGCAGTAACCTGTTGTCACTCATGAAAGCTAACCTTAAAACACGTGTTCTGGCAATAGTTGATTTTTACACCACTAGGTGGCGCCACTAGAGCTATAGTGACTTTAAAACTCAAATAGATTATTTTTACTTTGATTTTATGAAGTCTCCGGTGGTCTAGTGGTTAGAGCGACTGCCTTTTATTTCTATGAACGCGGTTTCGATCCCCGGCTTGGAGGAGTTAGAAGTTTTGTCACCATCTTGCATCGAAATCGTCCAACTAAGTTCAATTAAAAATTATATTAATCAAACTAATTGAAATTAATAATTAAGCCTTGATTAATTAATATTCCTAATTGATAATACACATCAGCACATTTCAACTCAACTCGAACAGAAGGAAAAAAACAACTCAACTCAGTCGATGACGTCACTTACTTCGATGACTTAATTTTTACGGAGAAAACTTGATTTCATACGGTAAAAAACCGTTGTGACTACGGATTTACTTCCTAACTTTTACGGGAAAAACTTGTTCCTGTATGGTAAAAAACCGTTGTGCCTACGGATTTACTTCGTAACCTTTACGGTTTTGCATAACCAACCCAGCTGCCAGTTTAAAACCGTAAATTTTAAGGGATTTTTTTTACAGTGTATGACTTGGCTTTCAAGCTTGCCAGATGTAATGTACCAGACTTCTTCCAGGACACATGGAGCATTTGGCATATGATACGCTTGTGGCTTCCATTGGAAATCAAATAACCCTCATGTTGCTTCAAAACCGTACGTTAAAATAATTAAACTAAACTAAATTAAACTAATCCATCGCCGCGTGAATAGCTGTATCCGTCATTCAAAAGCAAGGTATTTCCAAAGGATACAACAAACTTTCACTGATGTGTGTGCTGTGCGACGAAGCTCTAGAAAACACCTATAAGCAGATGCTTTAAGTATTTCTACATTATGATTGGTATTGTGCCATGGATCGTCTATTGTAATTAAGTATGATTACGATAGCAGATAAAAAGATTAGCATGAATGAATAACTTTTCCGTTTCTGAGTGAATCGGAAGCCAAGATTCTGCGGCAAATATTATTCGTGTTAACTATATTACTGTACATCTCTTTTCTAATTGCAAAGCTGTGTGAGTAGCTTGTCAATCTAATTTTAGACGCTATTTGGCAAGCGGAAGTTTGTGTGTCAGCACGCCCTTGTCGATGTGGCCACGGTAACCCACAAATGCAATGAGTTGGGTGGATGAAATTCGGCATATGGTTTTATTATCAAATTTGCTGTCAAATTTTGTACCGAATCCATCAGAGAGATGAATGTCTAACGATTTATCTATTCAAAAGTATTAGAAGAAGATAATTGGAATATGCAATAATCTAGATTGGTGAATTTAGTAAGTTATCCTTACATGAAAACTGTAGATCAGTGTCAAATTTTCTCACAGAAACGATAGATTGTCATCTGTTTGTGATGTCATCTGTATGTGAACTAGGTAACTGGAAAAACAACGAACTAGGAAAACGAAGTTTTATATGTTTTCTTGATACCAGAATTGTAGAATTGTATCAATTGTTGAACCTGATCGGTCAAAAATTTCCAAAATTCCAAAATGCATATTCTATTGTGTTCATTATATGACGTAACTAATCACAAAACGTTTTATATTGTGAATAGAACGCTAGAAAGTCAAAAGAAAAGCAGTCGGCTGGTTTCCAGAGAAACAGAATATACTAATATTTTTGTCTATGTTATTAACAACTATCTATCCTTTAGCTACATTTTCGCCTTTGTTATCTAAGCTAAGTTTATAATAACGACTTTATCCGACTAAAAATCTGTTAAATGGATTATTTTGTCAAAAATAATATATTTAACGGCTTCAGAACGAGAGATAATAATAAAAAATAAAACTTTTTAATATTTATCAGTCGCATATTTTGTTCCACGTTCATGATCCATTGTAAACTATAAATGCTCTAAATTCGAGGAAAACATCAAACTTAATTCATGGCTAAAGTGAATTCTTTTTCTGTAAATCCAAAGTATTATCTTACTTTGTTGAGAAAAGGGTAACATCAATAAAGTTTCTGATTACAGAAACTTACTTTTACAGAACATGCTTAAAGGAAACCTTACTTGGTGGAGGGTGGGTTAAAAAATTAGACTAATTACCATAATTAGTGAATCTTGATGTTGTTTTTGTTGTTTCTTCTACTCATGTTACTGATTGATTACTCGAATGCTTATACAAAAATTAGACGCAATTATAAAGAGTGATAAATGACATTTTACGATACTGAATCTATTTTAAACGATTTAATTAAATCCTATTTTATTTATTTGAATAAATTATCTTTGCCTTTCTGTTGATTAGATTTTTTTCCTTGATTCAAGTCATTATGAAATTTTAGACGTGTTTAAAAGAATAGCTTATTTTATTTTATTTTATTGCCTGATATAGTTTTGTTTCACATACGCAAGATCGCAGTGTCCATTTCGTTTGAGGTTTTTCGATGGTGTCCGTGGCCATTATTTTAAATAATAGCGTGAGTTTGCAACTCGTACCTCAAAAACTTTAAAGTCACTTCAGATAGAACTACAAGCTTTTTAAGAGAAAGAACATGAAAAAATAACCAAATAGATAACATTTTAAAGTGAGAACATTCAGAGGTAACGCAATAGATTCAGCTCGTCAAAAATTTATCGGATGCAAATTCAAGTGTTAACCTTCTTTTAAGCTTTCCAATGAATAAGCTAAGGCGTTTTTTGAGCTATAAGGTGTTTCGACTCCTTTCTTTGTGAATCAAACCTATCACATGACATTAAAAATAGAAATCGCATGCAATAATTAGTTGTGATTAAGATGGGGAAAGGAATGCTCTAGGTTAAATATTTGGTATTGACAAAAAATAACTCGCGTCCCAAACTCACTATTAATGGCTTAGGTCGGTTTCCGAATGTTAAAGACCTCTTTCGTAGAAATAGTGTTTAAGTTTCTCCTCATAAATACCAATTTTAAAAAATAAAAATACGATCTTCGGTTGAATATTATGATCTGGAAAAGGTTTCAAAAAATAGTTGAAGTGATGTTAAACTATTTCCATTTATTGGCAATTTCCCGGATAGCACGTACGTATGCAGAAAATTTGATTTTTACTTGATATTATCTTGTCATGGCAAATTTGACACGTCGTTGTTGTAGCGAAACTGCTGCAAAATAACAAGGCGAAAATAGACAACTAGCGCCACCCCTACTTGCAATGCAAGTTTGTTGTGAAGTTGTCATGACAAATTCACAACACGATTGCAAAACAAGTTTGCTGCAAAGATGATAGCACAATAAGAGATAATCTTTGTCTCAGTTTTAAAAAAGCATCCGGTTTTTAATAGCATCTCCTACACCGTCCTTCTTTTTATTAATGCAATAAATCAATGATAATTTGTGAAAAAACTGACTTTTTTATAAAAAAATTTTGAAACATTTTCCATCAATTTTTTAAATATAGAACTCGCACTTTAAAGAAAACTATATCGGCTTTTCCTTAATGTTGAAATTTTGACGTTTATAAACAAAATTAAACCTAAAAAACAGTCAATGTTTGTTGAAAAATACTAACTTCATTTTGTTTCATTTTAAAAGTAATTACTTTTGAACCCTAATTTCATAATTTATTCTACTAGCAAAACGTAGTTATTAGCTAAAATCGCTTTCTCTTTGATTTCAAATCATATTCTGAACACAAAATTAAAAAAATTAATGAAATCAAGAAAACAGTTTAAAATAAATCGTATGGGCGACCTATTAGCACAATCTATCTTATCCTCCCGGAGTCTAGCTGGCCGAGTGGTTTAGAGCGTCAGCTGCGGAAGCGGTAGGTCGCGAGTTCTAATCGGAGGTTGTGTTCGCAATCTGTTTTCGCTATAGTTTGCAATGAGTTTGACGTGGCAAATTTGACTTACGGTGACTTCGAAGCTTGTGTTAACTTGTTTCAAGCTCGCACTCTTGTCATATAAAATTTGTTGCAAGCTTGCAGAGCAAGATTGCTGCAAACTAAAATTGTGCTATCTGGGTTCATGCATTCGAAGAGATATCTAATGAGGCCCTGCGAAGTTATTCCAAGACAAACTTGTTAGCTAAATAATGCAGTTTTTCTCACTAACTACGGTAGTTCTGATTCAAACATTAATCGAGGTAATAAATGTAGATATTTCAAATCTACATTTTCACCATGAGTCTGGTATCAACTAGCAGATTCTATGTGATCAGATAAAATATATTTGGCAGATTTGTCAACAAGTCGATTATCAGTTGCGAAATTCATTTCTTGTTGCTCATTGATTGAAAGACGAGAGACACAAAATATCTCTTTACAGCTGAGGATCCATATTACAGAGAAATAGCACGCACTTATTATCTTAGAAAGATTAAAGTGCTTCCTATAATCTTTGCATAAAATCTTTTAGTGGTTTTTTTAATTGCTTATTACTGAAATAATTTATGATTGAAATAATATATGCATTGAAACAAATCAATATGGAGACCAT
Organism: Araneus ventricosus; assembly: GCA_013235015.1. NCBI lineage: Eukaryota > Metazoa > Arthropoda > Arachnida > Araneae > Araneidae > Araneus > Araneus ventricosus. The sequence continues at coordinate 62,796 of BGPR01006943.1, forward strand.
TTTTATAGTCATCTTTAACTTTTTTGTACAATACCTTTTTTCCTTTCTTAGAGTAAGTCATGCATTTTTAGTACAAAGGTGCTTTCAGAGCTAATTTGCAATAAGTATAAATGTTTTCATTATCATTTTTTGTTAGAGTGAAAAATGTATTACTCAACGACAAACCCACTTTAGAAAAGTTACTATAAGGTTAACAGAAATATGAAACAATGCTTACTGAGACGTCCCTGCATTTCGAGAGATATTCACCTGATAATATGAATTTTGAGGTTTATATCGCATTTTTAAATTAATAGATTCAAAAATGCATTTCAATATTCACATTACCATGAGATTCGTAATCAACGAATGTGCAGCTAAATGGGACCAAGTCTGGTCATTGTGCAATAAAGCAAAATCAAACAATATTATATAATATTTCCTGCCTCTCTGCGTGACAATATATTCTTAGCAGAAAAACTAGCGTATTCCATTTTAATTTACCCTCAAAAATTGGAAATGGCATCGTAAATGAATAGCTTCCAAAAAAGTTGTCGTTTCCATAAATAAGCATTTAATTTAGCATTAAAAGCATCAAAACTTCTTAACCGATGCAAATCAAACACTGATCTCTCTGTATACACAGAGGCACTTGGAGACTAAATAAAAGAAGCGGAATTTTCCGATCTCATAAATTTTCCGGCTCCGCAGTCAAAACGAATTCAGGGTTTCTTTCTTCCGAGCATATTACTTGATCTTATTCCGGGGGCGGTGTTACCTAGACAACGGCTAGTGCCGAGAGTAAATTGAAAAAGGAATGCCTGAGGTATGAGATGCCTGTTTTCATTTGTGACCTTCTACTATCCACGGGCACTTCAAACAACCCCCCTCCCTTCTTTTTTTATACATTACTCATGTGTAAAGGGTGAGGTGGCATCAGAAGACATCGAGTGTTTGTATCCTGTCACGTTTTCAGACGAGAGACTTAAATTTTTTTGACAGCGCAGGGGAAATACCTTTTGCATTGTTCTAGTGTTAAATGGAATTTAAGTTCTTCTGTAAGAGCGCCGAAAAAGGAATTGAATTATATTCGCAATCTGTCTAGTGATGGATGGGGGACTAAATGAGAAGAAAAGAAGGGGTCAGAAAAGTGCGTAAAAGTACTGAATGCTGTCAAGAAGTAACAAAATGCTGTGAAAGAAAAGGCAGTATAGGACCATATTACGTTGAGATTTAACTAACTATATCTTGTTTGTAAGATTCATTTGTATAGAAGATTTAAAAGACGATAAAATCTTATCGAATATAAATTTCTAAGTAAACTTTTTAATACATATAACTCCAAATTTAAAACTAACTGCATAAAATTAAAATAAGAACTTTGTATATGCATATCACAAACCATTTCAATTTATAAATAGCATATGAATAAACAATATCGAAATTAAACTTATCATACTAAGAATAGTTAGAAGAAGAAAATATTAAATTACATGCAGATAAAAATTGAAGAAGTATTTAAATCACAAATATTAATCTTATTGTATTCCCTCAAACATCTGCAGATTAATCTGGAAAATTTGCATTTCATATCTTTAATTTTGTAGAACTAGATCCGAATTGTGCAGTAAAAATGAATAAGTTACTATTCATAAATTTATGAGAAGATTTGTGCATGATTTCATAAGATTTACAATTCTACTGAATAAAATCAACTTATTTCTTAAGCTGCTTACATAAGTTACAGAAATGGAGACTTTGCAGACCAAAATTTTAAATTTATATTTCGAAATCAATGTTCAACAAGCTAAAGCAAAGTTAAATACTTTTCTAGAATTGTATTTGCATTTAGATTTCAGGAAATTCAGTGGAATTTAAATATACATAGATATTCTTAAGCATAACAAAAAATCTAAGTGAAGAATGAAGACGTTTTCTGTACAAAAATATTAGTGCAATAACTGTTCTTAACAAAGCTTAAAATTCAAACACCGTTGTTGCGATTTTATGATTACGAGAACAGGTACTGCCGGATGCATTTTGCTGATATTTTCCCCTTTTCGTTGTTTCTAGAATGTAAAACTAAATGGGAGAGATTAATTAATCAAAAATCAATATACAAATCAATTAGATGTGATATATTTGAAGCCGGAGCTTCTTTCTTCATTTAAGAATAGTTCTTAAGCCTTATCATTATATAATTATTGTTGTTTTTATTATTAGTTAATAATAACCAAATTTAATTCAATTGGAAGTAATTTTTTTGAAGATTTAATGAAATCCTTATAGCAAGATTTTTTTTCTTGACTGTTATAATTCTCAAATATTGATAAAGATGAAAAAAGAAAGTTTGTTAGAGTTTTATCGACCCAATATTTTCTACATAATCTCATTCGAAGACGCAATCCACAGATTGAAGTGTTTCATTCTAGATGAAAACTAAAAATAAGTCTACAGAGTGAATTTCTTTAAAGAAAGTTTATCGATGGTATTTACATTATTTTAAAATAATGGTACCTTTTATAATGTAATGCAACAAAATTTAATCATTTCAAATATTAAAATGCTCAGTTTAGAATAATGATCATGTGCTTTAAAATAATCTTATCATTCCAGTTCACTGTTTCTAACAACACCAACTGTTTCTTTAGTTACTTAGTGTTATAACATAAATGAATTTTTTCAAACAAAGCGATACTTAAAAGGCAACGTTTATAAAATAATGTTACACGAGAAAGCAATTTTAAGAGATTACTACCTTTCTCATGGCTTAGAAACTTAAAACATAATTTAAACTATCGTATATACCCTTAACCAAGATATTAAATTTAAATTAACTTTTTTTCATCCCAACTATATCTAGCTGTTAAGAAACTACTCAAAAAGTGAAACATTGCTTAATATTCAAAACCCGTTTGTGTGACTTTTATATTTCCTAGAACTGGATGAAAACATTATGCCGACGTTCGTTTACTATGATAAAACAATGCGGAAACTTAACGACTCGTTTGCCTTTACGCAAATGTTATTTACTCTGAACTTTTCCTTCAAACTCTTCCTCACTCTTTCCCCGTCTTTTTTTCTCCTTCTGTTTCTGAAATGTAAATTTAGACAGAAAAGACGAATTTGTCAAAAATCGATATAGAACGGGCAGAGTAGAGGTGGTATATCGGAACTTAGAGGAGCATAGTTATTTCCTAGCCCCTTAAATTCCCAAAGATAGTGTGTGTAAAGGACAAGGGGTGTTGTTTCAGGGGTTGTAAATTGGACACTATGTCAAGGAGGGAGACGGTAATGACATTATGTAAACATGGGTCGTTGGAGATGTTCTACACCCTCTTCCCTGCATAGGCTACACATTGTATGAATTTTGCATGTAATGTATTTTTGGGTTCTATATTCTGATTTATTTGGGCATCGGAAAAGGATATTCTTGCGCCCAGACGTAGGTGAAGGATAGTTTGCATTTGAAAGTATCAGCAAATATTGGATGCAAAAAGGGTCCATAGAGTGCTTTCCGAAATATCTTCTTTTTCTAAAGGTGAAAAATAGAAAAATAATTCTATTTAAAACCATAAATTTACGTTTTTTCCTTTATTGATGTTGAAATTACTTAATATTGATAAATGACGCCCGAATAGCTAAAGTTTTACACTCAGGTAAACATTTTGAGTTAGGAAACTAACTCCGGGACACAATTTAGGATGTAAGAAAGCGATATTTAGTTTGAACTAACTCAAAAAATGAGTTTGGAAACTATTTAATCACATATAACACAATAGAATATAAGAAATTGCGTAAAACAACTCACATAAATGTGAAAACTAATTTATCAAAAATTACACAATTTAGAATACAAGAACGAGTAATTTAGAACGAATCATCTTAAATGAGTTTTAAAACTATTTTATCACCTGTAACACAATATAGAATATGAGAGATAATGTAAAACACCTAACATAAATTTGAAAACAAATTTATCATCTATAACAAAATTTAGAATACAAAAATAGTGTGAAACAACTCAAATGTTCCACATAATTTTATTATTTCGAAGCAAAAAAACATTCACGAAACAACATTCGTCACCTGAATATAACTAATAGCAACTTTCATACAATAGGTTTAATATGATATTGAAGTTTCTAGTCGTTAAAATGAGATTGGTAAGAACACAGCTTTAAATAATCCATTTTTTTTTAACATTTGTGAGATATACACAATAATTTCTTTAAAATACTGAAGTTACTGTCTAAATTTTAAACTATAAAGAAATGAACTAACTTTTAAAAGTCGACCTCACTAGAAAATCCAACTATAAACGGTCTGTTTCAGTGATCATTAAGGGGAAATTGCACAGCAAAGTTTTAACTGATTTAAGATGGCGAAGGAAATAAAGGTTGCCTCAGTTCAGTTTCGTGCTCGCCTTTACATAAAAAAAGTAAGTGAATGAAATAAATTTATCAACCTATGAAACTGCGTATTAAATGTACTTCAGAATTATGTCTTACGCTAATGCTTATCCTGGTTTCTCATTGAATGTGCACAAAAAATACAATAATTATTTTTCAACTTCTATGATCTGCGTTATTTTCATTAAAGTATCGCACAAAATTTATAAAAGGAATAAGTTTTAATGTCATATGATGATCTATTGAACATTCTTTATAAAGATGAAATGAGACCAATCATTAAAAAGAAAAAAACTTTATGAAATGAAGTAGTATATTGTTCTATAACATATGAATTAAGATCGTATTTTAAATTAAATTTTAGAAGTAATGCCCCAAAGTACTTTTTCTTTTATAAAACAGATCGCATACCTTTATCTGCACGAAAAACTATTGAGTCTTCTTTATGATTTGAAGTTGCCATTAATGCAAGGATATCGTTTTTCAATGTGTTTATTTCAATAAAGAATTCACTAGGCTAAGCGGATTTATTCATTGGAACAGGAAAGGATTTCGCCACTTGAGAACTTTTGAATATTTTAGACCTTCACAAATAAAACCGGGGTAATTTTCTTCATTCATTTACAACAAAAATATCAATTACTTCAACAAGCATGAATAAATTCTTTTCATTTTTCAAGAAATGAAACTTAAACTAGGATCTTTCTTCACAAAAAAGCAGAAGCACAAACTGGCATCGAAGATAAATTAAAAATAAAAATTCGAGGAAATTTAGGCACAGGGAAGATGCAATTTGAATAACGCTTTTAAATGCACTTCAATATTTATTTATTCATTTTTTCCTTTACTTCCAACTCAATTCATCTTTATTTCTGAGAAAAATGTGCTCCCAATTTCTTTCATTCTCATTTTTGCTTTTGCAGAAAGTCTCCAAATGGCTTTTAGAACAAAAGACTCTCCCAACGAATGGCTTAATTCTTCAGAGAGAGATAAAATTAAGCAACATTTTCTCTCTCAATACTTCTTCTAGGATTCTTGAGTTTCTTTTGCTTCTCTGCAAAGAAATAGTATCGACAAGAACGCGAAGTTCCTTTAATCAGTGCTGAAGAAGTAACAAAACGATCCTTAAAAAGAATGAATCGGACGACGAAAAGATACAGTTGGGGAGAAAAATGTTGTATTGAATGATTTTGTTAGAGAATCGCCACTTTCTTGTGTGAAGTTGATGGCAAATATCCGTTAGTTCAGCTGTGAAGTGTTCTTTTGTAAGTTTCCTAATTATTGCACCTCAGATTAATGTGGCAATTTCTCCATTTATGTAAGATAAAAAAGCGGGTTCCAATAATTAATTCAATAAAAACTGTGATAGTTTTGTCGAGAGGCATATTCAAAAGAAACTAGTATAAATTAAAAGTAGATATTTAAATAAGTAAACTTTTCAAAAGTTTTTGCCTTTGTTTTCAAAATCCTGGCTCAGGATTAGATACATAAAAGACCTTATTGAATTTAAATCATTTGAATTTAAATGTCATGTGGCTTTAACTCATGTGAATTAACTCCTATCTGAAAAGTATTATATTATTATTAGATATAGTGCAAATGCAAAATTCCAACCAGAAATAAAAGTTTGGCATACAACGAAATCACTCGTTTTAAAATCCAATATTAGGCTTTTCTGAACTTCGTTTTTATGTGTATATTTATATTTTAGTATTTCGTGGATTTTTCTGTATTAATCGTTGCCTTTTATATAATGCTTATATTGCTTTAAACTTTTCAATTCAACACACTGCAAATGTTGAAATATATGATCCGCAGATCATTATGTTTTTAAATGGATATATACAACGGATTGTCATTTAAAAGAGCCAATTTTATCAGTTAGAAATTTGTTTCGAAACAATTTTCAAGGCCAAGCTCTTCTTAAACTTCCAAAAGCAAATCAGATCGTCAGATACATATGGGATGTACTCACTTGTTGAAGAGTATTTTTCATTTGCATAATTTTGGTTTTGTGGTTCCTTTCTTTGGATATGATATGTTAAATCTAAATTTATGTTAGGTATATTGTGCTTTAAATAAGTTGTGCTGTAAAAAAATGTTTTCATGAATTCTGGTCTATGTCACATATGTCTTCCCAGTTGGCTTTATAATATTTTGTGTCGATGGATTTTACAAGGAATAAATAAATATTCGTTGTCGTCGGATCCAAAGATCAAAGGCTGATTTCGTCACCAAACCTCAGTCTGACTGGGAATCTGTATCAAATAACTGAAATTTTAGTTTTTTGGGTACTTGTACGTTATAGCGACCATCGAGATTGAAACGTCAAGCAACCGAGATAAATCGCCAAGATGGTGATAAAATCTTAACGCTAAGAGAAAGATGGTTCGGAGATGTGAGAACATTTCTTTTGAGTGAGCAATGAGCCTTTTATTGGCCTCTTGCGCACGCGATGCCGGCGGCATCAGAAAAGGACAAATTGTGCTTATGATGCCTACGGCATCTGAAGTGGGTACAGACAAATTTTTTTAAACTTAAAAAAACTTCAGCGGCTTCGCTTTCATCAGAGCGGGAACCTAGTAGCTACGCTTGTTGTTTGAATGTTACGAATATACTTTTTTAAAAATTCCAAAATGAGCTCTCACCTCAAAACGTTCCTTCGTCAAAACGTCAACAAGAGCCCAGAAGCACTGCAGCCTTAAACAAACTGTTCGGAAATGACTGAAACTGTAGAAAAATGAACTTACGAGCTGGCGAAAACCGAAGGTCGCCAAGTAAACCTCGTGCCGCTTTAACATACGCTAAAGTTTATCATGTTTGTTTAGTTACAATAACGTCTCGTTTAGAAAGCTGCTTCTGTAGGTCCATTTTCAGAATGGACTGTTCAATTCTTGAACGGTTGCCAGACTAGAACGGCACTGTAACCAGGGGGCTCCTATACATCCACGCCACATGAGCATAGGAGTTTGACTGCCCCTAATGTCAGATTTCAATGAGTCCCCGGCTCTCCTGCACAGCAGATCTTTTCTTTGGTAGAACTCTCATGCAAATTGGAACCCCAAGCTCGGTCTCTGCTTATATCTTTGTTGTCTAATATCTCTAAAATTAGAGATTTAGCGTTACTGAGTATTTTTGTGTTGAATCGAGGGTAACTTCATTTTAAATATACAAATCTAGTGATCAAAAGCATCAGGTTTTCCTATATGCGTTCATTTAACATCAACTTTATAGTTAATATCAAATCAATAGTTCATGATTATGTTTCCATGATAAATATAATTTATCTTTATTTATTTAAATTAATACTGTATAAAAATTTCGTTTAGACCCATGGTGAAAGCAATCAAGTCATTGAGAAACGCTAAAAGAAATGCTTCAATTTTACACTTTTATCATGACATGTATATTAATATGTATTTTATGGCCATCTGATGATATTATATATAATCACCATAGTAATGATATATATAATAGCGGGCACTATTATAATAACCGCATAAAATTTGGTTATTATATAAAATTACAGCGGTGATTTTATATAATCGATTTACCGCATTGACTGTAACCTATAGAAGGAAAGAAACAAGAATAAATTAACTATTTACTTAGATCCCGAATTTATTTACCTTTTATTAATACTTTTATTTCAAAAAAATTTTTTTTTTTGTTTAGAATATATAAACCCTACTTTCACTAAAGGAACGATTGCACAAGACATGCCTATACATTTAGGGAGAAAACTAATTTTTCAAGAATGCATTTTAAGCGGCAATCATATTACTCTTAATCCCTTCATATCACATTTTCTTTTACCTTTGTCATTATCTCTTTATAATTAAATTAGCTACCAGTAAAGAGAAATCATTCCACCATCATAATCATCTTAAATCCTGTTCTAATTTCCTCAGTGGTAAGTTCATTCTTCACTCATAGTCAACACTCCTTCCAAAAGTTCCACGTTGCTACTATTTGAATAAATCAGTTTCTCCCTATGTTTGGACACAACGTAAGTACAGAACCATCAATGATTTCCAATGCTATTGACTTAACGTTTTGGGAAATAAATGCAAATATTCCTAGAATTATAAAAATCTCTAATAAAATATTAAAAACAGTGATCGAGATATATTTTTTTTTAGTATATTTGACCGAAAGATAAGATTTTGATCTTAATTGTCTATTATCTGTTACGCATTGCTTTTGCAACACAAAATATTCTTGATTAGAATTTGAAGTTGTTATTGATTTGTAAAAAAATCAAGCAAAATAACGAAGCTGATAAAGGTCTCAAAGTTATTTGAGTTCACTTCTATGGTAATGTCGAACCAATAGCGTTTACTATGTTTCTTTAAATTTTTTTGATGGATAATTTTATAATTGATTTCAATAACTTTCATTGTAATCAAAACCAGTCAATCTATACTCATATAGTGAAAAAATAATTTCTTTGAAAACATGCAGAAAATAGTTTCATTTAACACTTTAATCCTAATATATTAATTTACTTATATCATATAAAACTACACATTATCCGAATTCCATGAATATATTTATCTTTGAACTTAATTTTTTCTCCAGAATTTCATCTGTATTTCCTACTTTTTTCAGAAGAGATCACACGAAAGTACAATTAAACATTGAGTGGCAGACCATATGCCGAATCCATTTTTAGAGGACTATCATATTATAGGTCCTTCTTTCGTCATCGTCGCCTTATAATAAATAAGCCTACCTGTAAAGACAGATTATTTACACGATCTTAATCTTCTTTTATCCCACTCTAAATACCGCAATGGCACGTGCCATTCTTCTTTACTTAGGCACGCTTCAAGTCACGCCATCCAAAAGCAGCACGCTGATACTAATTGAATCAATCAGTTTCTCCATCTATCCCTTGTTGGACACCGACATAAGTACAAAATTATTCAATATTCCATCCATTGCGATCGATACTCATTACATTCTCGTGGAACGTGATGCAAAGGGAGAAAGAAGGTTGGAAAGAAAGAGAAAAAAAGAGAGATGTTCACCTCATGGGTCTAGGGTACTCAATCATGCAACGAGGGTTCCTGCATGACGAGCTGTACTGGATGTTTGCAGAGTGTAAATAAGTGGATTAGCCACCCCTTTTTGCTTGTCTTTCAGTGTGGGTGAGACAATCCAATTGCTACAGAGAAAAGTGGAGCCATATGGCATTCTTATCATTAGCAACCAGGAGTCCAAAACTTAGGGCAACGAACTTTACCTTGGAGATGGGATTCCTCGGTAGTTTGGAGAGTGACACACAGGTCTAATCCTAGAACATACTGAGTTTTAAATCCCTTTGCAGTGTATAAAAGAGATTCAAAACTGTTTAATTTAGAAAAATAAACCAATAAATTCAGGAAGAAAGAGTCTTGAACCTATTTCGTGTTTATGTTTCTTATATATATCCTCTTCCATGGAACTTACTATACCAGTTTAAACTAACGAATTTAATTGTGATTTTGCAATTCACTTCTTAGTTTCTTTGTTGGATCCAAATTTTGCAGTTATATTTCTGAAAATTTTTGTTCGGACTGATAATTGAAGAAAAAAGAAATCTGGGAATGTTTGTAAGTCCAAACCTTAGAGCAACGAACTTTGCCTTGGAGATGGGATTCTTCGATAGTTTTAAGAATGACAGATAAGTCTAATGCTAGAACATATTGAAAATTATTAACAAAACAATTTATTAACTTAGAACAAAATTATTTAACTTAGAAGAATAAACCAATTAATTTAGAAAGAAAAAGTCTTGAACTTTTTTACATGTTTATGTTTCTTTTATACATCATCTTCTATGGAACTTACCATACCAGTTAAAACTAATGAATTTAATTGTGATTTTGAAATCCAGTTCTTAGTTTCTTTATTGGGTGAATCACAAATTTTGCAGTTATCTTTCTGAAAATGTTTTAAACAGAGTGATAAAAGAAAAAAAAATTGATTGATTGTAAGCATTTAAGAATGGTACGCAAATATCTTTTACATTACAGATTAACTAACCCTTGATGTGATGCCAAAATGTCTAGAATGTAAAATTAAACCAATTAATATGTTAAAAAATGCATTTTCTGGCATCTTTCATTTGTTTCTATCCCATTTTTGTGTGAAACATGTTATCTAGATTTTAAAGTTGAAAATAAATTAGTTGCTTCTGATTTTAAACCATACTTGTTAATTTTCTTGCTCAGTGAGTTATAGATTTTGCACTTTTCAGTGTAAATTAACAATATCTTTTTTTAAAAGACTGCTTGGATGAAAACAGAGAAAATGGAAACTCCAACATGTATAAGCAGATATATCTGATGTTTTAAAATTTCAACGTTATTTATATTTTAAAGGAAAATGTAAGGAAGCGAAGAAAACTGGTAATGTACTTTGTCATTCAAATTATAAATTCAAACTTATTTTCAATGCTTAGAATTCCAACCCAATTTGCAAATTGTTCGTCATCATAAATTTCTTCCATTTCAGTTACGAAAGAAAATACGATTTTTCAGACGAATTATTTAGATTTCGTACAAACAAGATGCTAAAATTTATTTCGAGGCGACAAGGCATAAAATATAATGCAAGTCCATGGAAATTTCTTTCGCGAACTTATGATATTTTTATATTTCCTGTATAACAGAAAATACTATTATAAGTAAGATTTGTTTTCTATCGGACATGTATATTTTATACTTTAGTCTGTATATTTGTTTATGTAGATTGTATTTTGCATATGTCATTAACTGGGATCTACAATATATTACTGGTCATATATCTTTGGAAAATTTTTTAAGCATGTCAAATCTTGTTTGCAATTTATATAAATAATTAGCCATTAAATTAAATAAAAATAAAATTTTATGATAGGGGAAACCAGGGATAGTTGTTACAATATTATTCAAAATTTTTTTTAAAGAAATTATTAAAAGTATTTTTACGAAACACACTTTAAAAGTTACTCTAATTATTGAAGATTCATGACATATTTTTAAAGCACGATTAAATATCGATAATTTAAGGATATTAAAAGTTTTATACATGCATATATGCATCGTAACAAATTAACCTGCAATGGGTTACGTTGTTACACTGGATGGAGTAAATTATTACATAAAATATGTTAAGCAATAAAGGCAAATATATCTTTATGTTTTTAGTACATTATTTTATAATCTCTATAGAATAACGAAGGGCTTATGTTCTTTATTTCTTCGTAAATTCACTTAATTTCATAAGTTATGATAAGTTGTCATCATCAGCATTGTCTGAATCACAGTTTTTACACATATATAATTTGGAAAGACAAAAGAATCATTCTGTTTTCTTTGGCCAAGTCCAATGTTGGTAAGTAGAGATCAAACTGATGTTTTTCTAGAAATAGTGGGGAAGGCCTCTCTTCGGTGTTTTGGTATGTTTTATAAAATGTTTCAAGAAGCTTTTAAAATCCTGCCTAGCCATCCAAATTTATTTGTTGACCCTTCCTTGTGGTGTATTTAAAATGTAGTGATATTTAAGCTGTTTTTACTTGAGAAAAATAAGGAGGAACTGAGTCGCCATTAGCACCACCACCAAGAGCCATGGTTACCAAAGTGCCTCTCTCGACAAATTTCACTGATTCAATAAGTTTGGTACCTTTTCTGGCAAGTATCTCCCTTGGCTTCTGAACCGTTGTAACCCCAGTCTAGTCAACGCTGTAGATATCTTGACCTTAGAATTTGAATCTGACGTGGACACTGGCAAAATTGCTGAAGAAAGTTACAACATTGTTCCTTTTAAAGCTCGTGACTGTACTCGGTCTAGTCTCTTGTGAAGTGCGAAAAGAAAGAGATTTCTTACACTTTAGAAAAGTTGGTAGCCAGTCAATTATAACACTCTTACATTTACTTCATCCCACTGAGATTCTTATTTGATTTTTAATTGCTTACTGATGTAGGAATGATTTAACTTCCTACTTAACTTAATTAACTTAACTTAGAAAGGTCGTAGTACAGCTTCGCCGTACTTTCTATGTACTGTTAAAATTCCGTCTCCTGTTTATCTGTGAAGACGTTTCAAGGTGTTTTTCATAAACAACTCTAGACATTGTTGACGCAGGATATGGAAAAAAGGGCCCCTAACTTGTATGTAGCATCTTCAAGAAAAATCTTTAAATATTAATAAAATTTATCTATATTATTTACCTATTTATTTAAATAGATTATAAAATGAAATTTATTGAAAAGACAACTAACCATCGATAGCAGTTTTCATTTTACTGCAG